>OU744319.1:43474659-43685578 GCA_916610145.1 Eristalis arbustorum
TTCAATCAATTTGACATAGCCGGCATCGTCGAATTTGTTCGTTTTTCACCCTCATCTTTCAAATGCCACAGCGGCCCTATTTGGCCTACCAACGACTCGCGCATACCTGTTTCCATGTTTTCTTACGTGTACTATTCGATACTGATTCATTTCAAAGCATTTCGCCACATCGAAAATTTCAATCAATTTGACATAGCCGGCATCGTCGAATTTGTTCGTTTTTCACCCTCATCTTTCAAATGCCATAGCGGCCCTATTTGGCCTACCAACGTCTCGCGCATACCTGTTTCCATGTTTTCTTACGTGTACTATTCGATAATGATTCATTTCAAAGCATTTCGCCACATCGAAAATTTCAATCAATTTGACAAAGCCGTCATCGTCGAATTTGTTCGTTTTTCACCCTCATCTTTCAAATGCCACAGCGGCCCTATTTGGCCTACCAACGACTCGCGCATACCTGTTTCCATGTTTTCTTACGTGTACTATTCGATACTGATTCATTTCAAAGCATTTCGCCACATCGAAAATTTCAATCAATTTGACATAGCCGGCATCGTCGAATTTGTTCGTTTTTCACCCTCATCTTTCAAATGCCACAGCGGCCCTATTTGGCCTACCAACGACTCGCGCATACATGTTTCCATGTTTTCTTACGTGTACTATTTGATACTGATTCATTTCAAAGCATTTCGCCACATCGAAAATTTCAATCAATTTGACATAGCCGGCATCGTCGAATTTGTTCGTTTTTCACCCTCATCTTTCAAATGCCACAGCGGCCCTATTTGGCCTACCAACGACTCGCGCATACCTGTTTCCATGTTTTCTTACGTGTACTATTCGATACTGATTCATTTCAAAGCATTTCGCCACATCGAAAATTTCAATCAATTTGACATAGCCGGCATCGTCGAATTTGTTCGTTTGTCACCCTCATCTTTCAAATGCCACAGCGGCCCTATTTGGCCTACCAACGACTCGCGCATACCTCTTTCCATGTTTTCTTACGTGTACTATTCGATACTGATTCATTTCAAAGCATTTCGCCACATCGAAAATTTCAATCAATTTGACATAGCCGGCATCGTCGAATTTGTTCGTTTTTCACCCTCATCTTTCAAATGCCACAGCGGCCCTATTTGGCCTACCAACGACTCGCGCATACCTGTTTCCATGTTTTCTTACGTGTACTATTCGATAATGATTCATTTCAAAGCATTTCGCCACATCGAAAATTTCAATCAATTTGACAAAGCCGTCATCGTCGAATTTGTTCGTTTTTCACCCTCATCTTTCAAATTCCACAGCGGCCTTATTTGGCCTACCAACGACTCGCGCATACCTGTTTCCATGTTTTCTTACGTGTACTATTCGATACTGATTCATTTCAAAGCATTTCGCCACATCGAAAATTTTAAATCAATTTGACATAGCCGGCATCGTCGAATTTGTTCGTTTTTCAGCCTCATCTTTCAAATGCCATAGTGGCCCTATTTGGCCTACCAACGACTCGCGCATACCTGTTTCCATGTTTTCTTACGTGTATTATTCGATACTGATTCATTTCAAAGCATTTCGCCACATCGAAAATTTCAATCAATTTGACATAGCTGGCATCGTCGAATTTGTTCGTTTTTCACCCTCATCTTTCAAATGCCACAGCGGCCCTATTTGGCCTACCAACGACTCGCGCATACATGTTTCCATGTTTTCTTACGTGTACTATTTGATACTGATTCATTTCAAAGCATTTCGCCACATCGAAAATTTCAATCAATTTGACATAGCCGGCATCGTCGAATTTGTTCGTTTTTCACCCTCATCTTTCAAATGCCACAGCGGCCCTATTTGGCCTACCAACGACTCGCGCATACCTGTTTCCATGTTTTCTTACGTGTACTATTCGATACTGATTCATTTCAAAGCATTTCGCAACATCGAAAATTTCAATCAATTTGACATAGCCGGCATCGTCGAATTTGTTCGTTTTTCACCCTCATCTTTCAAATGCCACAGCGGCCCTATTTGGCCTACCAACGACTCGCACATACCTGTTTCCATGTTTTCTTACGTGTGCTATTCGATACTGATTCATTTCAAAGCATTTCGCCACATCGAAAATTTCAATCAATTTGACATAGTCGGCATCGTCGAATTTGATCGTTTTTCACCCTCATCTTTCAAATGCCACAGCGGCCCTATTTGGCCTACCAACGACTCGCGCATACCTGTTTCCATGTTTTCTTACGTGTGCTATTCGATACTGATTCATTTCAAAGCATTTCGCCACATCGAAAATTTCAATCAATTTGACATAGCCGGCATCGTCGAATTTGTTCGTTTTTCACCCTCATCTTTCAAATGCCACAGCGGCCCTATTTGGCCTACCAACGACTCGCGCATACCTGTTTCCATGTTTTCTTACGTGTACTATTCGATAATGATTCATTTCAAAGCATTTCGCCACATCGAAAATTTCAATCAATTTGACATAGCCGGCATCGTCGAATTTGTTCGTTTTTCACCCTCATCTTTCAAATGCCACAGCGGCCCTATTTGGCCTACCAACGACTCGCGCATACCTGTTTCCATGTTTTCTTACGTGTACTATTCGATACTGATTCATTTCAAAGCATTTCGCCACATCGAAAATTTCAATCAATTTGACATAGCCGGCATCGTCGAATTTGTTCGTTTTTCACCCTCATCTTTCAAATGCCATAGTGGCCCTACTTGGCCTACCAACGACTCGCGCATACCTGTTTCCATGTTTTCTTACGTGTATTATTCGATACTGATTCATTTCAAAGCATTTCGCCACATCGAAAATTTCAATCAATTTGACATAGCCGGCATCGTCGAAATTGTTCGTTTTTCACCCTCATCTTTCAAATGCCACAGCGGCCCTATTTGGCCTACCAACGAATCGCGCATACATGTTTCCATGTTTTCTTACGTGTATTATTTGATACTGATTCATTTCAAAGCATTTCGCCACATCGAAAATTTCAATAAATTTGACATAGCCGGCATCGTCGAATTTGTTCGTTTTTCACCCTCATCTTTCAAATGCCACAGCGGCCCTATTTGGCCTACCAACGACTCGCGCATACCTGTTTCCATGTTTTCTTACGTGTACTATTCGATACTGATTCATTTCAAAGCATTTCGCCACATCGAAAATTTCAATCAATTTGACATAGCCGGCATCGTCGAATTTGTTCGTTTTTCACCCTCATCTTTCAAATGCCACAGCGGCCCTATTTGGCCTACCAACGACTCGCGCATACCTGTTTCCATGTTTTCTTACTTGTGCTATTCAATACTGATTCATTTCAAAGCATTTCGCCACATCGAAAATTTCAATCAATTTGACATAGCCGGCATCGTCGAATTTGTTCGTTTTTCACCCTCATCTTTCAAATGCCACAGCGGCCCTATTTGGCCTACCAACGACTCGCGCATACCTATTTCCATGTTTTCTTACGTGTACTATTCGATACTGATTCATTTCAAAGCATTTCGCCACATTGGAAATTTCAATCAATTTGACATAGCCGGCATCGTCGAATTTGTTCGTTTTTCACCCTCATCTTTCAAATGCCACAGCGGCCCTATTTGGCCTACCAACGACTCGCGCATACCTGTTTCCATGTTTTCTTACGTGTACTATTCGATACTGATTCTTTTCAAAGCATTTCGCCACATCGAAAATTTCAATCAATTTGACATAGCAGGCATCGTCGAATTTGTTCGTTTTTCACCCTCGTCTTTCAAATGCCACAGCGGCCCTATTTGGCCTACCAACGACTCGCGCATACCTGTTTCCATGTTTTCTTACGTGTACTATTCGATACTGATTCATTTCAAAGCATTTCGCCACATCGAAAATTTCAATCAATTTGACATAGCCGGCATCGTCGAATTTGTTCGTTTTTCACCCTCATCTTTCAAATGCCACAGCGGCCCTATTTGGCCTACCAACGACTCGCGCATACCTGTTTCCATGTTTTCTTACGTGTACTATTCGATACTGATTCATTTCAAAGCATTTCGCCACATTGAAAATTTCAATCAATTTGACATAGCCGGCATCGTCGAATTTGTTCGTTTTTACCCTCATCTTTCAAATGCCACAGCGGCCCTATTTGGCCTACCAACGACTCGCGCAAACCTGTTTCCATGTTTTCTTACGTGTACTATTCGATACTGATTCTTTTCAAAGCATTTCGCCACATCGAAAATTTCAATCAATTTGACATAGCCGGCATCGTCGAATTTGTTCGTTTTTCACCCTCATCTTTCAAATGCCACAGCGGCCCTATTTGGCCTACCAACGACTCGCGCATACCTATTTCCATGTTTTCTTACGTGTACTATTCGATACTGATTCATTTCAAAGCATTTCGCCACATCGAAAATTTCAATAAATTTGACATAGCCGGCATCGTCGAATTTGTTCGTTTTTCACCCTCATCTTTCAAATGCCACAGCGGCCCTATTTGGCCTACCAACGACTCGCGCATACCTGTTTCCATGTTTTCTTACGTGTACTATTCGATACTGATTCATTTCAAAGCATTTCGCCACATCGAAAATTTCAATCAATTTGACATAGCCGGCATCGTCGAATTTGTTCGTTTTTCACCCTCATCTTTCAAATGCCATAGTGGCCCTACTTGGCCTACCAACGACTCGCGCATACCTGTTTCCATGTTTTCTTACGTGTATTATTCGATACTGATTCATTTCAAAGCATTTCTCCACATCGAAAATTTCAATCAATTTGACATAGCCGGCATCGTCGAAATTGTTCGTTTTTCACCCTCATCTTTCAAATGCCACAGCGGCCCTATTTGGCCTACCAACGAATCGCGCATACATGTTTCCATGTTTTCTTACGTGTATTATTTGATACTGATTCATTTCAAAGCATTTCGCCACATCGAAAATTTCAATAAATTTGACATAGCCGGCATCGTCGAATTTGTTCGTTTTTCACCCTCATCTTTCAAATGCCACAGCGGCCCTATTTGGCCTACCAACGACTCGCGCATACCTGTTTCCATGTTTTCTTACGTGTACTATTCGATACTGATTCATTTCAAAGCATTTCGCCACATCGAAAATTTCAATCAATTTGACATAGCCGGCATCGTCGAATTTGTTCGTTTTTCACCCTCATCTTTCAAATGCCACAGCGGCCCTATTTGGCCTACCAACGACTCGCGCATACCTGTTTCCATGTTTTCTTACGTGTGCTATTCTATACTGATTCATTTCAAAGCATTTCGCCACATCGAAAATTTCAATCAATTTGACATAGCCGGCATCGTCGAATTTGTTCGTTTTTCACCCTCATCTTTCAAATGCCACAGCGGCCCTATTTGGCCTACCAACGACTCGCGCATACCTATTTCCATGTTTTCTTACGTGTACTATTCGATACTGATTCATTTCAAAGCATTTCGCCACATTGGAAATTTCAATCAATTTGACATAGCCGGCATCGTCGAATTTGTTCGTTTTTCACCCTCATCTTTCAAATGCCACAGCGGCCCTATTTGGCCTACCAACGACTCGCGCATACCTGTTTCCATGTTTTCTTACGTGTACTATTCGATACTGATTCTTTTCAAAGCATTTCGCCACATCGAAAATTTCAATCAATTTGACATAGCAGGCATCGTCGAATTTGTTCGTTTTTCACCCTCGTCTTTCAAATGCCACAGCGGCCCTATTTGGCCTACCAACGACTCGCGCATACCTGTTTCCATGTTTTCTTACGTGTACTATTCGATACTGATTCATTTCAAAGCATTTCGCCACATCGAAAATTTCAATCAATTTGACATAGCCGGCATCGTCGAATTTGTTCGTTTTTCACCCTCATCTTTCAAATGCCACAGCGGCCCTATTTGGCCTACCAACGACTCGCGCATACCTGTTTCCATGTTTTCTTACGTGTACTATTCGATACTGATTCATTTCAAAGCATTTCGCCACATTGAAAATTTCAATCAATTTGACATAGCCGGCATCGTCGAATTTGTTCGTTTTTACCCTCATCTTTCAAATGCCACAGCGGCCCTATTTGGCCTACCAACGACTCGCGCATACCTGTTTCCATGTTTTCTTACGTGTACTATTCGATACTGATTCTTTTCAAAGCATTTCGCCACATCGAAAATTTCAATCAATTTGACATAGCCGGCATCGTCGAATTTGTTCGTTTTTCACCCTCATCTTTCAAATGCCACAGCGGCCCTATTTGGCCTACCAACGACTCGCGCATACCTGTTTCCATGTTTTCTTACGTGTACTATTCGATACTGATTCATTTCAAAGCATTTCGCCACATCGAAAATTTCAATAAATTTGACATAGCCGAATTTGTTCGTTTTTCACCCTCATCTTTCAAATGCCACAGCGGCCCTATTTGGCCTACCAACGACTCGCGCATACCTGTTTCCATGTCTTCTTACGTGTACTATTCGATACTGATTCATTTCAAAGCATTTCGCCACATCGAAAATTTCAATCAATTAGACATAGCCGGCATCGTCGAATTTGTTCGTTTTTCACCCTCATCTTTCAAATGCCACAGCGGCCCTATTTGGCCTACCAACGTCTCGCGCATACCTGTTTCCATGTTTTCTTACGTGTACTATTCGATACTGATTCATTTCAAAGCATTTCGCCACATCGAAAATTTCAATCAATTTGACATAGCCGGCATCGTCGAATTTGTTCGTTTTTTCACCCTCATCTTTCAAATGCCACAGCGGCCCTATTTGGCCTACCAACGACTCGCGCATACCTGTTTCCATGTTTTCTTACGCGTACTATTCGATACTGATTCATTTCAAAGCATTTCGCCACATCGAAAATTTCAATCAATTTGACATAGCCGGCATCGTCGAATTTGTTCGTTTTTCACCCTCATCT
Source organism: Eristalis arbustorum (assembly GCA_916610145.1). NCBI lineage: Eukaryota > Metazoa > Arthropoda > Insecta > Diptera > Syrphidae > Eristalis > Eristalis arbustorum. The sequence continues at coordinate 43,481,611 of OU744319.1, forward strand.
TTCAAATGCCACAGCGGCCCTATTTGGCCTACCAACGACTCGCGCATACCTGTTTCCATGTTTTCTTACGTGTACTATTCGATACTGATTCTTTTCAAAGCATTTCGCCACATCGAAAATTTCAATCAATTTGACATAGCCGGCATCGTCGAATTTGTTCGTTTTTCACCCTCATCTTTCAAATGCCACAGCGGCCCTATTTGGCCTACCAACGACTCGCGCATACCTGTTTCCATGTTTTCTTACGTGTACTATTCGATACTGATTCATTTCAAAGCATTTCGCCACATCGAAAATTTCAATCAATTTGACATAGCCGGCATCGTCGAATTTGGTCGTTTTTCACCCTCATCTTTCAAATGCCACAGCGGCCCTATTTGGCCTACCAACGACTCGCGCATACCTGTTTCCATGTTTTCTTACGTGTACTATTCGATACTGATTCATTTCAAAGCATTTCGCCACATCGAAAATTTCAATCAATTTACATAGCCGGCATCGTCGAATTTGTTCGTTTTTTCACCCTCATCTTTCAAATGCCACAGCGGCCCTATTTGGCCTACCAACGACTCGCGCATACCTGTTTCCATGTTTTCTTACGTGTACTATTCGATACTGATTCATTTCAAAGCATTTCGCCACATCGAAAATTTCAATCAATTTGACATAGCCGGCATCGTCGAATTTGTTCGTTTTTCACCCTCATCTTTCAAATGGCACAGCGGCCCTATTTGGCCTACCAACGACTCGCGCATACCTGTTTCCATGTTTTCTTACGTGTACTATTCGATACTGATTCATTTCAAAGCATTTCGCCACATCGAAAATTTCAATCAATTTGACACAGCCGGTATCGTCGAATTTGTTCGTTTTTCACCCTCATCTTTCAAATGCCACAGCGGCCCTATTTGGCCTACCAACGACTCGCGCATACCTGTTTCCATGTTTTCTTACGTGTACTATTCGATACTGATTCATTTCAAAGCATTTCGCCACATCGAAAATTTCAATCAATTTGACATAGCCGGCATTGTCGAATTTGTTCGTTTTTCACCCTCATCTTTCAAATGCCACAGCGGCCCTATTTGGCCTACCAACGACTCGCGCATACCTGTTTCCATGTTTTCTTACGTGTACTATTCGATACTGATTCATTTCAAAGCATTTCGCCACATCGAAAATTTCAATCAATTAGACATAGCCGGCATCGTCGAATTTGTTCGTTTTTCACCCTCATCTTTCAAATGCCACAGCGGCCCTATTTGGCCTACCAACGACTCGCGCTTACCTGTTTCCATGTTTTCTTACGTGTACTATTCGATACTGATTCATTTCAAAGCATTTCGCCACATCGAAAATTTCAATCAATTTGACATAGCCGGCATCGTCGAATTTGTTCGTTTTTCACCCTCATCTTTCAAATGCCACAGCGGGCCTATTTGGCCTACCAACGACTCGCGCATACCTGTTTCCATGTTTTCTTACGTGTACCATTCGATACTGATTCATTTCAAAGCATTTCGGCACATCGAAAATTTCAATCAATTAGACATAGCCGGCATCGTCGAATTTGTTCGTTTTTCACCCTCATCTTTCAAATGCCACAGCGGCCCTATTTGGCCTACCAACGACTCGCGCATACCTGTTTCCATGTTTTCTTACGTGCACTATTCGATACTGATTCATTTCAAAGCATTTCGCCACATCGAAAATTTCAATCAATTTGACATAGCCGGCATCGTCGAATTTGTTCGTTTTTCACCCTCATCTTTCAAATGCCACAGCGGCCCTATTTGGCCTACCAACGACTCGCGCATACCTGTTTCCATGTTTTCTTACGTGTTCTATTCGATACTGATTCATTTCAAAGCATTTCGGCACATCGAAAATTTCAATCAATTTGACATAGCCGGCATCGTCGAATTTGTTCGTTTTTCACCCTCATCTTTCAAATGCCACAGCGGCCCTATTAGGCCTACCAACGAAGTGCGCACACCGTTTTGCATGTGCTGGTGTGTGTCTTTATCGATCCTGAGAGTTTGAAGTGCATCCGACAACATTGAGATCTTAACCGCAAGATCTAAGCAGTGGTTAGTAAGGCTATTCTGATGGATTTCATGCCTCATCTTCCAACTGCCTCAGCGGCCTTAATAGGCCTACCAATGACTCGCGGACACCTGTTTCCATGTTTTCTTACGTGTATTAATCGATCCTGATGCAATGGAAAGCATTTCGCGACATCAGAAATTTCAATCAATTTTACATACCCGGGGTCGTCAAATTTAATCATTTTTCGAGTTATTCTTCCAACTGCCACAGCGGCCCTATTAGGCCTACCAATGACTCGCGGACACCTGTTTCCATGTTTTCTTACGAGTATTAATCGATCCTGATGCAATGGAAAGCATTTCGCGACATTAGAAATTTCAATAAATTTTACCTACCCGGGGTCGTCAAATTCAATCATTTTACGAGTTATTCTTCCAACTGCAACAGCGGCCCTATTAGGCCTACCAACGAAGTGCGCACACCGTTTAGCATGTGCTATTGTGTGTCTTAATCGATCCTGAGAGTTTGAAGTGCAGCCGACAACATTGAGATTTTAACCGCAAGATCTAAGCAGTGGTTAGTAAGGCTATTCTAATGGATTTCATGCCTCATCTTCCAACTGCCACAGCGGCCCTATTAGGCCTACCAATGACTCGCGGACACCTGTTTCCATGTTTTCTTACGTGTATTAATCGATCCTGATGCAATGGAAAGCATTTCGCGGCATCAGTAATTTCAATCAATTTTACATACCGGGGTCGTCAAATTTAATAATTTTTCGAGTTATTCTTCCAACTGCCACAGCGGCCCTATTAGGCCTACCAATGACTCGCGGACACCTGTTTCCATGTTTTCTTACGTGTATTAATTGATCCTGATGCAATGGAAAGCATTTCGCGGCATCAGTAATTTCAATCAATTTTACATACCGGGGTCGTCAAATTTAATCATTTTTCGAGTTATTCTTCCAACTGTCACAGCGGCCCTATTAGGCCTAACAACGAAGTGCGCACACCGTTTTGCATGTGCTGGTGTGTGTCTTAATCGATCCTGAGAGTTTGAAGTGCATCCGACAACATTGAGATTTTAACCGCAAGATCTAAGCAGTGGTTAGTACGGCTATTCTGATGGATTTCATGCCTCATCTTCCAACTGCCACAGCGGCCCTATTAGGCATACCAATGACTCGCGGACACCTGTTTCCATGTTTTCTTACGTGTATTAATCGATCCTGATCCAATGGAAAGCATTTCGCGACATCCGAAATTTCAATCAATTTTACCTACCCGGGGTCGTCAAATTTAATCATTTTTCGAGTTATTCTTCCAACTGCCACAACGGCCCTATGAGGCCTACCAATGACTCTTCCAACTGCCACAGCGGCCCTATTAGGCATACCAATGACTCGCGGACACCTGTTTCCATGTTTTCTTACGCGTATTAATCGATCCTGATCCAATGGAAAGCATTTCGCGACATCAGAAATTTCAATCAATTTTACCTACCCGGGGTCGTCAAATTTAATCATTTTACGAGTTATTCTTCCAACTACCACAGCGGCCCTATGAGGCCTACCAATGACTCGCGGACACCTGTTTCCATGTTTTCTTACGAGTATTAATCGATCCTGATGCAATGGAAAGCATTTCGCGACATTAGAAATTTCAATAAATTTTACCTACCCGGGGTCGTCAAATTTAATCATTTTTCGAGTTATTCTTCCAACTGCCACAACGGCCCTATTAGGCCTACCAATGACTCGCGGACGCCTGTTTCCATGTTTTCTTACGCGTATTTACGCTATTCTGATGGATTTCATGCCTCATCTTCCAACTGCCACAGCGGCCCTATTAGGCCTACCAATGACACTCAGACACCTGTTTCCATGTTTTCTTACGTGTATTAATCGATCCTGATCCAATGGAAAGCATTTCGCGACAAAAGAAATTTCAATCAATTTTACATACCCGGGGTCGTCAAATTTAATCATTTTTCGAGTTATTCTTCCAACTGCCACAGCGACTCTATTAGGCCTACCAACGAAGTGCGCACACCGTTTTGCATGTGCTGGTGTGTGTCTTTATCGATCCTGAGAGTTTGAAGTGCATCCGACATAATTGAGATTTTAACCGCAAGATCTAAGCAGTGGTTAGTAAGGCTATTCTGATGGATTTCATGCAAAATCCCAATGTTGCTGGATGCGTCCCAGACTCTCAGAATCGGTTAATACACACACCAGAACATGCAGAAAGGTGTGCGCAAGTCATTGGTAGGCCTAATAGGGCCGCTGTGGCAGTTGGAAGATGAGGCATGAAATCCATCAGAAAAGCCTTACTAACCACTGCTTAGATCTTGCGGTTAAAATCTCAATGTTGTCGGATGCACTTCAAACTCTCAGGATCGATAAAGACACACACCAGCACATGCAAAACGGTGTGCGCACTTCGTTGGTAGGCCTAATAGAGCCGCTGTGGCAGTTGGAAGAATAACTCGTAAAATGATTAAATTTGACGACCCCGGGTATGTAAAATTGATTGAAATTTCTGATGTCGCGAAATGCTTTCCATTGCATCAGGATCGATTAATACCCGTAAGAAAACATGGAAACAGGTGTCCGCGAGTCATTGGTAGGCCTAATAGGGCCGCTGTGCCAGTTGGAAGATGAGGCATGAAATCCATCAGAAAAGCCTTACTAACCACTGCTTAGATCTTGCGGTTAAAATCTCAATGTTGTCGGATGCACTTCAAACTTTCAGGATCGATAAAGACACACACCAGCACATGCAAAACGGTGTGCGCACTTCGTTGGTAGGCCTAATAGAGCCGCTGTGGCAGTTGGAAGAATAACTCGTAAAATGATTAAATTGGACGACCCCGGGTATGTAAAATTGATTGAAATTTCTGATGTCGCGAAATGCTTTCCATTGCATCAGGATCGATTAATACACGTAAGAAAACATGGAAACAGGTGTGCGTGAGTCATAGATAGGCCTAATAGGGCCGCTGTGGAAGTTGGATGATGAGTCATGAAATCCATCAGAAAAGCCTCACTGCTTAGATTTTACAGTCAATGTAGGCGGATACACTCCAAACTCTCAGGATCGATTTATGCAGACATGATGGCAATCAAAAATGTGTGCGCAAGATAAGTTGATCTTTCATTTGCATTTTATCCACCGAATGTGGTAACTGGTGTTCACATTTGACTTTGTTTTCCAGTACAATATCGCATCTTTCTAATTTTTTCTTTCGTTTGGTGTATGTCAGACAAATTACAGACAGCGAAAGTCCATTAGAAAAATAATAAACAGAAATCGTGTTGCTTCACCCGACATAATGTGTGCATGTGATGATGTCACAATTGCAATGGCAATTTGCACGAGTTGTTCACGTGGAAACTGTGGCACTTGCCGGGGACTAGCACACATCAGCATCAATCCAAGTGAGTAAAGCGTTGCCTTTAAAATTGAATCGACTCGCAAGGCTTCTTCAGAAGGCTCCGCAAGACATTTCCGGTCGTACACACCGATGAAGTGTTCCGTATCGGCCCACTGTGTCGCAGTTAACACCAACAAAACTCCCTTCTTCCCCCATAATTACATTTGCCCCTGTGCACTTTAAGGTTTGTTACTCATCCACTTCTATCGTATGCTTGAAATTCTCTCACAATCCAACACATCGTGCACAACTTGACCCAGTACATTCAAGAGCACGTCGTCAAGAAGAGATGTCACTTATCGGACCCCGTAAAGTATCCGTTTGCGTCGCTGTTACCGTAATAATAACTGTAACCGCTTTAGGTAAGGGTTCGTGCGATCAAAAGCCCTCCAAAGGCACCATCGCGTCAGCGCTCCAACACCGACATCAGTAAAAGCGACCTTAGCGTTTGACGCCGAACATGTATCGAAGCGAGCTCCAGTGGCAGACGTTGAGTCTACTAGATTTCACACATTCCATCTATATCGCACATCGCAACAATTTGATCCATGCTCTTGAGCGTGGTGCGTACGTGAAGGCATAGGAGTAGTTACGAGCGTGGCTCACAGTGAGTTTTGACTTGGATTCTATTTATGGACATGCCCCGGCCCCCCTGCACATGCACACTGGTTACAGCTTCAAGACTGCTCGGCGCATGAATTTTGCGGTCGTCCCTCTCGCGACGAGATGAGTTATGGAGTGTAACTGGGGATCAGCTGGTTGTAATTTGATGGCGCAACTGGATAGTTCAGAATAGACCGAACTGGCAACAGGTTAAGTGTAACCGTGGTACCTATTGCGCAAAGCTCAGCCGTGCAATTTGCTTTCGGATCGCCAAGTGGATAGAGACCAGTGCCAGTTTTACTGGCCAACCCGTCACCAGCGCATTCACCTTCGTTGCGCCGACTGGAACTTTTTCTGAGCGGACGCTGCAGCCTTTCGAATCTCGCTGCGCCACTCACTTCGGCTTGGCTACCCATCGTGCACTAGTGAATAATAACCTTGCCGATGCGCAGGCGATGAAGACAATCTCCAGGTTTGGCCAAAGTGCATAATCATTTCGATATAATGGTATATGTTGATAAAGACGGTGGCGACTTCATGTCGAATTCAATGTGCGATTGCAAATTGAAAACGAAGAGAAATGGATTAATGCCGAATGCGCCACTCTCGCATGCAACCGATGGGTCATTGCATTGCACCTGTGTTCGGATCATGGCACTGCTTCTGAGCCGAGAGATCAATGGGAGCGGTAACGACTTCATTTGGAGCTCAGCGCCATCAGCTGTTGCTCAATATGCTGTCGAACACTGTGTCCACGGTGTGAGATAATATTGAAAACTCTACGGACAAATTGTGGTTAGTTTCCTCTTGAGATGCAGGCACTAATTGCGCTTATGAACTGGTTTTGGCGAGTGAGCGATTCTCAACGAAAGTTACCCACACGTTTTTACACGTCTTGTCTCAATCTGCGGCAGTCATAGTTTTTCTCGAAGGTAAGAAATCAGGATTAAAAGATAGATCAGTGACATATGGCATTTGTGGTTGAAGGAATACACTGGTGGACTTCGATGCAAGGCGATTGAGCCAACGGTTGCATAATGACTGGAAAGAAACATATTCGATACGTTGTGAATGTAATATGTTTGAGCATTGTGGAGGACAGAGGTTGGAGTGGCAGGTTGTTGGTTAACAGTAGTCACTCCTTCTTACTTCGCCTCGTCGCTGAGGCTATGTGCATTTCGGATCGTCCCAGTAGACCATGTACGATATGCATGAGCAAGCGGTTAAAGCTTCAATAGGTATGTAACAGTAATGATTGGCGTCTTTGCCAGGTCTCCATCAGGTTCGATAAGAAATAGATGGCGGTTATATACTGTTTGAGAAATAGTTCTCGAGGAAAAGCTTGGGTGACTTGAGATCAGTTTGTTCGGGCCGCTATTTGCCAATTAAGTCCATCGGGCTTCAGAGCTGCGGAGGGGATAGTACTTAGCTCTCCGATCATGCCATCCACTGCATGCTAACGTAAGGTTGCAGCTTGTAACAGTATCCAGGGCACTCCCAGCATACTTTAGAGAGGAGAATGGCTTTGACTACGTATGTGTATAGCCGATGGACTAGGGGAAGAGGAAGGGAATTGAGTAGTAGAGCATTTTCGCCAGGAATCAATCGGCTGTAAAGACCAAAGTAGCATGAACAGCTGCAAATGAAGTCGTTCGCCAATTCGCCTTCTAAACAGGGACATGCTTTCTATCATCGTTGCGCATGCTTGGGCAGCAAATACTTTAACTTAGACAAAAAAGAAAAACTCATAAATTGGCTTGTAAAACCATTCAATAGACTTGCAGAAGTGGTTTCAAAGTGAAAGACCATCAGGATTCTGCATAGTGCATAAGTGCATAATTCCCTTGCAATCACAAGAGCTTCCAAATTATTCCACTACGGAAGACATCATCATAATTTTCTCACCCACACGATCCACTTAATGGGTTGCGGGGCTAAAGCGCGCACTGGAGATCCCCAGTCCAATCGATCCTTTGTCATCCCCTCTCACTCATCAGTATTTATGAGCAGGCACAACGAAGCGAGTTCTTAGACTGGGTCCTAACACCTTGTCCTGAGTCTTCCAATGGAGTCGTATTTAAGGCAAGCCCGTCACTCGTGAAAAAGACCCCGAGATACTTGAACATCTCTACCTGCTTCAATGGGACTTCACTCAAATGTAGAATAGGCGGTCTGGAAATTACAATAACATCTGCAAACTTAGCAGACTTTCGCTGACCACCTCGCCATCGAGGGCGGGCAATAGGTTTGTGTTGTACGAACTTATCTATATACAGCCCAACCCTGGCTAGCGAAGCTAAGCCTCCGCATGGCAAGAATAAGAAATCAGGCCATGAATACCACCTACTCTGGAGTGCCAGGCTCCGTTTTATTGAAAATAAATTACTTTTCAAAGAAAATTCACTGCTTAATTGAAAATGTATTTCAAGAATAAACGACTGTTCATTCGTTTTAAATGAATCTATTTTGAATTTTGAATTTATAATTTTTCATGAAGTTTGGCACTGAAGTTCACCTCTCATAGTGACAACTAGCTTAGAGTGCCCGCCGAGGGCCCGTAAGTTAGAAATATAATTGTACGTCCAACTAGTTTTAAGCATTCTTGTCTAGTATGTAAGTTCTTTATGAATTAAAAAATAAAAATGAATTAAAATGGAAAAAAATAATATTCTGACAGCACATTTCCTGATGTACTGCTCATAAGACATTGGCTTGTAATCTCATTTATTTCAAAATACGCCACGTAATACTGTTTATAAAATGAATTAAAGTACAGCATTATGATTCTGAGAAACGCACACAGTTTGTCTATCAAACAAAACGTATAGTTTTAAAACAGCTTGATGATGGCGCGACGCGGAAAACCATTTGCGTGCCATTTCAATCGCAGAGTACCAACGCTAGCACGGATATGTAAAAAAAAGATTCCATTCGCAAAGTTGCTGCACAAAACCATAAAACGCAAACCGAGCGGATCCACTAAATGATCCGTCTGAATGAAATCTTTTTTCACTATCCGAGGTCCGCTTAGATGCAAGAACCAATTAATTGAAATTAGCATTCCGATATTTCGTCATTTCATTTAAGCGAGATCGATGTGTGTATCAGTGTAATCATGTATTAACATTGATTACACTGCGTTATGTTGAAGAGGAGATATAAAACACCAGCAACGTGGTCCAAACATGGTTTAATAACAATAAAACCAATTATCAAGATTAGCCTGCGCAATCTCTATACCTTCACTTCACGTCACTGTAGACAGCTAACTTTGAAGTAGTGAAGAAGGAGAATCACGCTGGCCAACCGCTGCATTTTCGCACTCGGAAGGCCTCGGAGGAATAAAGCCATCTCTCGAAGAACCAAGATATCCCTATATAAGACTTTGATAGTCCAAGTCCTAGTGTATGGCGCCGAAGCATGGACTCTAACTAAAGCGGACGAAGATATTCTTGGTCGCTTCAAGAGAAAAGTCCTTCGAATTATCTTCGGTCCCGTATCTACGGATGGTGTTTGGAGGAGGATACTGAACGACGAACTTTACGGGCTAAACAGAGACCTGGTCAAATGTGATTCGACCTGAATCGAATCACTCGTCTCAGATGGCTAGGTCACGTCGAGCGAATGGACACCAATGCTCCGGCTCGGAAAGTCTTCGAAAGTTGAAAAAGTTAAATTTGTAGAGTAGAACCCGGGGGCATGGTTACTGACTGCACCCAACCTGGTGGATGCCAGCGCTATCCCCGATTGTGCATAAGTCAAGTTGACTTAAAGCCTCCTCGTGGCGGCCCTGGATAGCCATCACAACAGCCGTTGTGTGGTGAACTAATGTATGCAGCGATCCCCCTCTGCCCGAGGGTCAAATAATGGGCCTGGCCTACCAGTTGTAGGTTGTGCGTGAGGTTAACTCCCTCACCACATAAAAAACCAACAGTTACGAACCGACAACAGGACATGGACGGATTCAAAGTTGACGACCCCAGCAAACGATTAAAGGGCAATGATTTTCGGTTCTGTACGTGGAATGTGAGGTCCTGCTGCAAAGCAGATGTTACCGCCATCCAGGAGATGCGATGGGATGGGCCGGGCAAAAGGAAGATGAGAAACTGCAACATCTACTACGGTGATTGCTACAAAGAGGGAAAGCAGCGCTTATTTTGATGCGGATTCATTGTTCGAGGCAAACTTAGGCAAAAAGTCTTAAGCTTTGATTATATCAGCGAGCGCCTCATAAAAATCCGCATCAAGGCTAAATTCGGGAACATCAGCCTGATTTGCGCACACGCCCCAACGGAGGAGAAGGATGACGATAGCAAGGATGACTTCTATGATCTCCTAGAAAGAACATACAATCGATGCCCCAGCTATGACACCAAGATCGTTCTAGGAGATTTCAACGCACAGCTGGGCAAGGAAGAAATCTTTGCTCGAGTCATCGGAAAACACAGCCTGCACGACAACACATCCGGAAACGGACTCAGGCTGGTAGATTTCGCCTCGGGGCGTAACCTCTCTGTGATGTGAGCACGCGGTTCCCACACCTCAACATCCATAAGGGGACCTGGCGGTCTGCTGATCAATCAACCGTCAACCAGATTGATCACATTGCGATCGACGTCAGACACTCCTCCAATATTCTCGATGTCCGAACGTTCCGAGGAGCCAACATCGGACCATTTCCTTGTTGTAGCCAAGGTGAGGATGAATATATCGAGAGAAGTACGGAGTCGAGAAAGAACACTACGGTTTGATGTCGGAAAGCTGCAATCGCAATCGACCGCTAGGAATTTTGCCGACCGAGTCTCCCTGAAACTCTCTGAAAGTTCGACGCTGGCTGCACATTCAATAGAAGAAGAATGGAAACGTTGTCAAAAGCAGGAGGCCTACAAAGCAACGCTGCATCGAACAACGAGAGCTGTTCGTGAGCTCTACGAACAGAAGAGAAGGGAAGAGCACCGGCTTCTCAGAAAGAAAAGCATGAGAAGCGCGCGGTCGTGGAGAGGTGTTACGACAGGAAGGAGGTTCGAAAGTTTTACCAAAAGGTAAAACAAGTATCAGGAAGATATAGACCTCGGACCGAAGTCTGCAGGGACGAAAATGGACAACTAGTAGTAGAATCGCAGGCGATGCTGAGAACTTGGAAAAATCACTTCTATATACTGTTAAACGGCGATGACGAACCAAATTCCGCTGTCGGGCAGAATGTTTCACTCAATTTGGACAACGATGAACACGAATTGAGTCCCCCCGACTGAGACGAAGTCAAGGTAGCGATATCTAGACTGAAGTCGAAAAAAGCTGCTTGAGCGGACGGATTGTTCGCGGAACTGTTTAAAGCGGTTGGAGATGCCCTGGTTGGGCGCATGTACCAGCTCATTTGTTAGATATGGTCGGAAGAAAGCATGCCGATAAGTGGAATCTCAGCGTCTTTGGCCGGTCCACAAGAAAGGCGACCCCTTTGACTGCGCCAACTATCGAGGGATCGGCCTCCTTAACATCGCGTACAAGATACTCTCTGCCGTTGTGTGTGAACGCCTAAAACCCTTTGTCAACAACCTGATAGGTCTTTATCAGTGCGGTTTCAGGCCAGGAAAGTCCACCATCGGCCAAATATTTACACTTCGGCAGATCCTGGGAAAGACCCAAGAGATGCAGATCGTCACCCACCACCAATTTGCGACTTCAAGGCCGCATATGACAGCGTGCATAGGGACGAGCTATGTTTTGACATTCCTGCCAAACTCGTCAGGTTGTGCAGGATGACGATGGATGAACTCTCGCTGCTCCTTCAAGGTCGGTAACGAACTCACCGAGACCTTCAATGTCAAAAAAGGTTTTAGGCAAGGCGACACGCTGTCATGTGACTTCTTTAACATCATACTTGAGAAGATCGTGCGAAACTCAAACGTAAACACCCGAGGCACGATCTTCCAAAAGTCTGTTTAACTGCTTGCTTACGCGGACGACATTGACGTGATTGGACGAACACAGCGAGCCGTCAAGTCGGCGTTTGCTGGCATTGAAGCGGAACCGGCTGAAATGGGTCTAGCGGTAAACCAGGGCAAAACAAAGTACATGCTGTCATCACAGAAGGACGCACAACATCGACTTCTCGGACAGAGACTCATATTGGGCAGCAGAAACTTTGAGGTAGTCAAGGACTTCGTCTTCGGTTGAGGCCTAGGTCCACCCCGGACTGTATCGCCAATCAAAGAAGAAGAAGAGTAGAACCCATCTGTATATCTGCAAAGATTCAACTCACAAACACACCACCTTGTTTCTTATTGATACATAATTCGTTGCGACATTTCAAATGCTTGGTAGCACGAGTATTGGTGTAAGCAAGAAAAGCCAATTTCTTATTTTTTTAGATTTCCTAGTAATTTTCCGTAATTAAGTCCTGGTACAAGTAACAATTGCTTGAGCAGAATATTGTTTGATTTGACAATTCACAAACGAAAACAGCTGAAACAATATTTTTCATCTAGTATTTGAGACAGAGTGAGGGAACAGCTGATTATCGCAGTGCGTCATCGCACCCCTTCGAAGACATTGAAGTCGAACGTAGCAATACACATTTCAGTTTCAGACATAAAACTGCAGGTCCTTTCCACTCGTGAGAGAACACGTACGTCACGGCTAAGAAGCTAGACCCTGGCCTATTACTATTTCAATTCTGCCTATGGTAAAAAAATGCTTGGCTATGATAAAAGCGAAAGCGTTCTCAACCAAGTATAACCAAGTCCGTATGCTTTGCCAAAGCTTTTTGAAGAGGTGCTTTAATTTTATCGCCGTAATATTTTTGTTTAGTTAAAACTTATTGTGCTTAGTAAATTTTTGTATTGCTTTCTCGTAGCATACTACATTATGCTTCCTTGATGACAGTCCGAGCCTTCAATGGAAGGAGCCTAGGGCTTAATGCCGACTTCGAAGGGCGAAGGTTGAGAAGATTTGCCTAGACTCTTATGCCCTCAGCTTGAGTGATCGGGAACTGAAACTTCACCCCAATCGTAGGTGTCGGCGAACACATATCCTACTCCCTGGCGCCACATTTGCCAAGTGACACATTTTGTTTTACATTTTTACAGAAACACATTTGAGACCACTCAACATCTTCTGTTTCCATCTTCAAGGTTCAGCGCCGAGTGGGCCATTGACATTGGTCGTGGGACGCACTTTCAATTTCTTTGATTGCTCTCTTGACGACACACGAGTCTTACATTTTATCTGCACCTTGTAACTTTTCAACTGAAAAACAACCAATAAATTAACTTTCAAATTCTACACGCTGACCATTGTTTTAAAATTTAATACCTCAACAGTTGCTCGTCTAGATTCAGTGTTTGTTTTTTTTTTTTTCTATTGAGACACATACACATTTTCGTCATATATCAGTCCACTTGGAAATTTAAAGCAGAGGACTAGTTTGTTGCACATCCATAGGCCGAGCGAGAGTGATAAAAATATTTTTACATTCACGCTATTGCGTTCGCTCGGCGATTAATCAAATTAAACATAAATACCGCCGCCGCGAGGCCTAATGAACTTTCACGACATGGAAACATGTGTTTTATTGGCGTGTTGTGGTTCATTAGGAGAGCGCCGATAATTCGGAAGTGTGCCTTTGATAACTCGCACAGAAATCGATTGCCTTGATGAATGATAGGTGAGCGAGTTGCATAAGAGATCGAATTCCTATTGATTGGCAACTTCGTCGACACGAGACGAAGATGCAATCTGTGTGCTCTCTGGTGAATGTGGCGGATGCGCAACCAATCGTTCGGGGCAAAGACCCTTTGAAAAAGTCGTTTAGTTTCACTTTTTTTCTTCTTCTTCTTCACTAATTGATGCTAAGCTTGAGAAGACGGATCATCTGACATTGGGTTCATTAATTTGTATTAGAACGGTTGTGTGAGACCGCGAACATGATTTCTCCTAATGGCAGAGGCTACAGTTTCGGAGAAGTTCAAACAAAAGACGCGATGGAACTGTGAGCACTTTCTAGAGACAGTGGTAAGTGCGGCTCGAAAACTCGGGAGGAGGAAGCACGGCTGACTGCAGGAGTGTCGATTAAGAAAAATATAGCTTTTATCAGCCTTAAGATGTAGTTACTATTTAATGCCGCCCGTCGTGGGCCGTTTTACTTGTGAAAATTCCGACTCAATGAAGGGACTGTTCGCCGAAACGGGTTAGAAATTGACACCCATTAATTTTTATTGAATTTAGAATGAATTGAGTTATGGCTGCATCTTAAACTCACTTCGACAGTTTTCATTTTATGGTACGAGTAGTAAACAAGTTCAACTTATGCTCGTATTGATTTAGTAAGCAAGTTCGTCAACACCGTACCATAGGGAGATCAAAGGTGTTTTTTCTTTGTGATTGAACAGGTAAAGAGACGCATAGTCTACGACGATGCTCTGCACCATATCAGATAAAAACTGCCCCACCATTGGATAATCGGCTCGATATATCGCATACACCTCAGTTTATGCCAGTTACCTTACCGCGTTCCCAATTCACTCTTTCAACTCCCACTTGACCCATTGCCTTGTGCAGGTCAAAATGTCCCATGCCAATTCTAATTGGAATGTTAGTTCCAGTCCCACTTTCAATCACTCTCAGTAATGCCCGATTTCCCAGTAAGAGTGATCGACAAATTCTAAACTTAGAATCAATAGAAATTTCGTGGTTTAATTTGAGCCACCAATGACCAGGTCTTAAGTGTGGACTACGGACACGGTTTCTTCCTGTGGCGCTATAGTCCGGGATAAATCTGGGCCTCAGCCCACAAGCCTCTCCAGCACGATCCTTAGCAAGCTGCCTCCAATTATGCACTCCAAGTTGGTTGAGGCCTTTCTCGACTTGACGGCTAGCTGATTTCGACCAATCACATCAATGTCGTAAGCAAGCAGCAATTGCACGGATTTTTGGAAAATAGTGCCTCTAGTGTTGGCGTTGTGGTTTTGCACGATCTTCACCAGAACGATGTTAAGGAAATAACATGACAGCCCTCCGCCTTGTCTAAAACCTTTTTTGACATTGAATGCTTCGGTGAGTTCGTTACTGATCTTGCAGCGAGAGTTCTCCGTTGTCATCCTAAACAACCTGACGAGTTTGGCATTATTGTCAAAACTACACATGGCGTGGTATAGCTCATCTCTATGCACGTTGTCATATGCCGCCTTAAAGTCGACAAATATGTGGTGGGTGTCGAGCTGCATCTCTTGAGTCTTTTCCAAAATCTACCGAAGTGTGAATACTTGGTCGATGGTGGACTTCCTAAGAATGAAACCGAACTGATAGGGCCCTATCATGTTGTTGACGAATGGTTTCAGGCACTCACACAGAACGGCAGAGAAGGTCGGTTTAGGTGATGTTTAGAAGACTTATCCCCCGATAGCGCAGTCAAAGGGGTCTATTTTCTTGTGTTTCTGCTTTCCCTTCACTTGCGGGTCAAAATTCCCAGTCTGTTGTTAAGTTGCTTAAACTTTTACTCAATATAAAAATCTACGATTAAGATCATTTTTTTAAACATGTGATTAAGCTTAGCTTAGACTGCTCGCCGAGGACCAGTAACTTAGAAGTAGTTACACTGTACGTCAAACTAGCTTTAAGCTTTTTTGTCTAGTGCGTAAGCTTATTATGAATAAAAATAAATTAAAATGAAAAAAATGGGGTCAGAATATATTGATGATGATGGTACCCTACAAAATCCCAGCAATGCTGCTGCTGGTTACTCTCGCGTACTGAGTCTAAAATCCTTTTGAACGGCATTGTTCGTATATAGCTTGCAGCTTCTAGTCCTCGGCTGTAGAGCATGTACTGGTTCAAATTCTACAGACGCGTCTGTGGTCTAGACGACTAGAAAGCTTCAAATCGAAAACCAATTACTTTTTATCGTTGTAAAAGCCATATACGGCAGCATTCACTCAAGGAAATAACCAAGGGTTATGTCCCACCACGCTGACATATACGTGTGGATTGTGGTTCAAGAACTTCATAGTCTTCTAAAACTTGTAAGACTGCCGTGGGATTTCATTTAGTAATGCTGACGATACCGCGACGAGTAACAGAAATCATGAAAAGTAGAAACTTCGTTTTTGCGAGTTACGTACGAGCTGTGCAGTTAGCTTTTACGGTAATTGGAGCTGGTCCTTAGGCGAATAAGGGCAAAACAAAGTGAATGCTGGTAAAAGAATCTGATTACGGCGAGGAATGTGAATTGCGCAGCTGTTCCAAAATATGGAAGGCAAACACAGCTGATTGTGTCAGCACAGCCACAACGAGGGCAAGTATGGGCACCCAAGATACAGCTAAGAAGCTATTTGAATCCGAGCCTCCTGTTGTTTAAAAACAACGTGGCCAGGATTACCAACGATTGAATGCAGTTATGGCCTCGAATGACCTTCTAGGGGTCGTCGGCTTGGTAAACAAGTAAGATCCTGATCGCATTGTTTACTTCAGATCGTCAGTTTATGACGGTCTAATAGGCCCGCGAATTAATATCTTACATCAACGTGCATTCGATAAGAAGTGTGTGATTTTTAGGCGAGTGAAATTCAAACATTAATTTTGGGATCATAACTTTCCTTGACTACGTGTGACTCATTGTATTCGATGCTACTATAAGTTTAAATAACGTTTTTGAAACTTTAAGCCGAAAATCGGCCGAGTTTAAGTTTTTATCCTAACAACCATTTCTATTGCGTTTTCCTTGCTATAACACCCAAGCCTGCGTTTGTACCGATTGTATCTATTTGCCCTAGCTAACCACCTGACGACTGTATTCTCTGGTCATTTCTCTGTCAGTCCTCCTAACTCATGCTCTTTTGGTTTTCTCATGAATGTCAAGTTGACCACTTTGCTAACTTTCTAGGCTACATCCAAGGCCTTGACATCAATGTCTTTGTCCGACAAGGACACTTAAAGAGACTTTTTTTTACAGCATTGTTGAAACGCAACCATACATCAGAACGAGCGATAAATAAAGGTAATACTAGCCTTGAGTCTCGCTGTTTTGAAACACCTACACAGTATCCACCACACAAAGTGATCCCTCGTCACGTGTCGTCCATTCAAGCGTTGTGAAGCTCACCCATTTACCAGCTAAACCGAAAATTCGCGTAACCAATTTCTCATGATTACCCAACATCCGGTCGATGTCTAAAAGTATCTGAGTTACGGAACCTATTATGATAGAATCAATTACATGGTAAGGCGTATACCTCACCTTCGTCACTCCTATCCGCTGGATCTTTCCTCGTCAAAGTGCATCCCTCCCACGTGGCTTTAGACCACCCAGCCAATAGTTACGTGGTCAAAAATAAGCGTATTTTGTACATCAGCATGACGATGCGTTGCATTTACGTTCTCCTCCTCCACGACGAGAAAGCAATCGTAAGCGTTGCTCAAACGAATCTCTGCCTTTGTTTGGATATCAAAAAGATGTTCAAAAATCAATGCCCTTACCATCAATTGCACATCGGTACCTCACACAGAGTGCCGGGCATTGAATCAGTCTAAGCCTGGCCATCCGTCGATTCGCAGTGGACGGACCCGCTACGCTCAAGACGCACCAAGTACGAGCTACATTCCCACAAATTAATCATCCATCCGTCCATCTCGAGCTGCTAATTAACACCATTAATTAAGGCGCCCCACACCGACGCCGACCACTCACAAACCACAGGCTGGCATCTTTGCTTTTTCAACGATTTACTACGTGTGTCGAAAGCGGGCAGCCAGAGGTCAGTCCAGTTCAGAGCCATCAATCTGTGAAATACAAAGGAAATTGAATTGAATAAAAGGGACCGCTCGCTTCGTGGTACATTGCTTTCGAAAAGTAACCACCAAGTCGGTGACATTGAAATTCAATTCTGCATTCGAAATGGCGACTAATAAATGCGTGTTTCCACATCCAGCCGTGGTTTGGGTTTGGGCATTTGCATTTCAATTGATTGTGGCTTGACGCGCTTGTTAGATCAACTTACTGAGCCGCGACATGGTGAAACACGTGCAATTTGTCAACAGTAGCGGCAGCGGCATTGTCACAACGATGCATCGAAGATGTGGATCAGATCGGCCCAAGCAGTTAGTCAAGGTGATTGACGATGTCGCAGATGCAAATCGATAAATTGGGCCAATTTCACAGAGAAAACTGTATCTGTATTCGGCGGTAATTAATCAATTTTATACTCGGGGCAATCTATTATGCGGATCTGCTGGTGAACGGGCAGCACCTGGTTACGGCCGATCAAATTGATTCGAAGAAGGTCGTTCACATGGGTTATGTACATCTGGACAAAGCAAAAAGCACTGCTTGCAGTTTTATTGCTTTTCAATCAGCTCTTGACGAGCCACGCAATGTCAAGAGGCGTTGTGCAACGATTTGATTATTTCGAAAAAATTACACATTTGCTATCAACACTGTGTTGTTGGCTGGGCATCTTCGGACAAGGGAGAGGGGCGTTAGAGAACCGCTGTGATGTTTCTCCATGCGCGCTGTGCAACAATCCAGAGAACAGGTAGAGGTGTTCCGACAGTGCGGACTTTTTGCCACGTAGTAGGGGTTTGTTGTACTGCCTCTGGATGGATAAAAATCATAATAATAATATAATATGGGTGGTGCTACAGCCCGTAGGGAGCCAGGGCCTAGCTTCTCAGCAACCACTCGTGTTGTACGTGCTATTGTTCTCACACTAGTGGAAGGGACCTACAGTTTTATGCCGACTCCGAACGGCAAAGTTTGAGAAACTTTTTCTAGACAGGAAATACTCTTTGAGTATTGTCAGTAACTCGAAAGAGGTGGGGTCGTGAAAATTATTTTTGTCGCTCAGAGCTGGAATCGAACCTACGACGTCGAGGTTGGGGTCAACGCACATACCCACAAAGGCCACGGGCCACCACCATGGATAATAATCCCCGACAGTAATTTCGTTGCTTGCTAACCACCACAAGGAAGAAGATATATTTGATTGCGCGAATCATCGAGGGAAAGGTCCTCTAAACATAGCACATCCGACCTTTCCTGTTGCCTTGTTTGAGCTCCCGAAGTCGTTCGTCAATAATCTAATGTTCAGGTCATTATCAATGCTTGTTAAACTGAGCAGGATGCTGTACGCTTCTGCCGATCCAAACAATGAATTCAAAGAGACCTTCAATATCAAAATAGGCAAGGCACTCTCATGGAACTTCTTCGCGGTCATTTATAAGAAGGTCATGCAAAACATGCCGTTTTTCGGTCATGCGGTTTGCTAGGGAGGCGGGCTAAAATGAGTCTGGCGGTGATCAAGGGGAAAACAAAATCAGCAACATAAATAACAAAACTAAAGGCAGAATATGTTTTGCAATTTGCTGATTCTTTGGGCGCAAAAGCAACTAATTCGCAGAGTCTTGTTTGGAGGATTAAGTTGATTTTATAATAGGTCACTATTGTGAGCTATTTTCCTTATGTAATGCAAACAGCAGAGTATAGTGTTGTTGTCTAAGCTTACAATTGAAGCTGGCTTATGCGCATAGACGAGTCCCAAAAATTCCCGTTCAATATTAACTTATCAAGCCGGCGTTACTTATCCGACGTAGAACTTTTCTTTCGAACGCACCAAGAATCAGGTCTGCAGTTTTGCTAGGCGTCTAGTTTTCGGCTGCATAAAGGAGCTCGATTTGCCTGAGTCAGTGTAGTCGACTGATTTTTGCCTTCCGGACTACATCCACAGACTAGTACAGCTGGTAGAGTTTACAGTTGTGTTTTCTCCTCCATTCACTTTTCTCAGAGACAAGACCAAATATATTTTGTTTTGTCCTCAATACCAGCTCGTTTCGCTCGACTATATCGATGTCGTCTGCATATCCCAACAGTTTGACTGATTTAGAGAAAACAGTGCCTTCCGTGTTGACCTTCGCCTGTGTACTATCCTCTCTAGTACCAAATTGCAATAATCACACGACAGCGCAACTCCTTGCCGATATCTAGCGCAGGTTTCAAATAGAATGCGGTGTGGAATAGATAACAAGAGGTGGGTATGGATTTGAAACTCACTAGTCTTCTCTGGGATTTGCCTTAGTGTGAAGATTTTGTCTATAGATTCAGTGGTCGGCTATGCTTCCGTCCTCCATTATTCTGCAGATGAACTGGTGCATGCTCCCTACACGAATATTGCCACCAGCTTTGAAGAGCCCTGATGGTAAGCCATCTGAGTTTGCGGCTTTGTTGTTTGTCTGCATTTTAATGGCTGTGCCGACTTCTTCACGGCTAGGTGGAAGGACTATTCCGCCGATTAAAGTTGGAAATGGAATGAAAGGAGAGAAAGTCAACAATTTTTCAACAATTTATTTTAACAATGTAAGGTAACATTAATCAATGAATTACTTTTCTGAAAAAAACACACTAGGTCTGCTCCCGTACCCAAAATAATCAGTACAAAACAACACAAATCTAAGGTCTTTTCCAGTTCCACAAAGATGTGGGCTTGGTATTTCATTCGTAGTTCATGAGAATAAAAACCAAATGATTCTCTTATGAATTCCAATATAATCCTGTTTTTTAAATTACATGTTTTGCTGTAGCTGTTGACATATAGCACCTCACACGTCATAAAGAATGCAACAAGGTCTTAAAAAATAACATAAGTTACACATCTGGTTAAATTGTGTTCCCATACTCAACTTTTCTGAGAAGTTTTTACCCCTACTCTTAAAAATGATAGTCTTCGCAATTTGGTGCAGAAAGTACACGAACAGACCTATTAGTATCTAATATATCTTTCAAAAAAATGGCCGAAGCCAACCTCAAATTCATAAATATTTTTTACGGCAGGGAGAAAGCTGCATATTTAGGCTGTCGAAGTTTCAAATGTGCCCCAAAGGTTCTTCATAACTTTTTTAATGCTTTATTTTCGTATAATAATATTTTACTTTAACAAAACGTTCTATAAAATATTAACATACTATTAACAGTGCTATCGTAATATTATCGCAAGTGTGCCTCGGTGTCAAATGTACCCCAGTGTACTCTACGCATGGTAAATGTTCACCTCTGTCCCAAAAGTTTTTCGACAGTAGCATTTCCATGGGCTTTGCTCGATTTTATCATAGCTATGAATGCTAATAACATTACAGGCTACTAGTCCGCGATTTGTAACATGATCAAAAAGCTTCAGCCGTCTATTTAGGTTAGCCCACTAACATGTTGGTTGTGCGTTAAGAGCGACGTCGCGGGGAAAGTGTCCATTATGTCAGCATGTCTTGGAGTTTATGACGACGGGGGAGATATCGTGTCAAATCTGAATGGCTTACGATACAAATAGTTTTGGACTTGCAATCACAACTGCGTGCCACGACCCAAAGAAGCATAAGTTTTACATCGGCCTCACACATCACCAAGGTGGAACAAATGTCCACTAGCATGAGCTCATTTGCTACTTAAGATTCGCACCTCAAGCCGTTGCTTCAGCGAACCTTTGGCCAAAGGTCTTCGTGATATAAGCCTACTAGCAGCAGATGTCCACTCCAATTACCATGTTAAGCAAGACTGCCGCCACCGATTTGTCTACACAGTAAGGCCTTTAAAGCCTTGTCAGTCTTGACGAGAGGAGTTTGGTTGCTCAATGCTCAATGTTGGTCGCTGCGCCAAACCGAGACATTAATTGATGTCAAACTAAATTCCGTGCTATTCAGACATGCGGAATCTGAATCAGAAGTTAAAAATCAACGCAAAGTCTTTAAATACTCGGCTCACGACAGCAGATGTACATAATGTTAAAGCGGCTTCGACACGTGATCTCGTAAATTGCGCAAGTTCCAAATTTGATGATATCTATCCACGCGACTGCAACAGTCAAATGTAGCGCAACACAAACCACAATTCGCTCCGCAGTCAGTTGCCAATAACTTAACGACCTAGTCCAGGAACCGCAGTGTGTTACACCGTACATGCATCCCGCATTTCCTTCCGCCACCTAATTGCGCTAACGTTACGCTCAGTCGGAAAACGATACTCACTACAGACACGCCATACTCGTCCCGTCACTCAAGTGCGATCCAAAAGCAATTCGCATCAATCGACTCACCTCAGCGCTGCCCAGACACACAGTGTCGGCTCCATCAATCATCCTCAACTGCGATGGTTGTTTACCAAATATTTTCCACTGCCCGTTGCTGCGGACCTGTCAGTCTGCCGAGGAGGATGTTAACTTGGGAGAAATGAAAACCAATTAGTAGCGTAACGGGTGATTCTTTATTTCACCAGCGCCGCTATTGTGTGAGAGACAGAGCAGTGCGTGGTTTTTGTTTGCTTCTTCATGCCTTCAAATGTCGATTAAGAGTTGGCGCGAGAAAGTACATACTTCCGTTCGCTGGACGACGTAACGTTTTCCACTGTAATTAGCCGATCATCACAGATGTCGAATGGAGTTCGTGGAGGAGCGGCTAAGTGGCACTGTTGTGTAAACTCTTGTGGTCTAGTTATCAAGTGGAAGGTAATTAATGTCCTTGATGGCTTTAGATCATTTTGAAGTCTCTCTCTCTCTGGCTTTTTATTCTGCTGCGGGTGTTGTTCTTTGGGACGGAATAAATGGTTTCCACAATCTTGACAGTTTTGAATTTCTTTGAGATAGTTTCGTCGCATTTCTTCTTACTCTTCTTTGGGTGACGCTAGAATTTGAGATGTGCCTGGCTCACGAGTTGTATCATACTCCAAATGTTGGCGTGTAAGAGGTTAGGTTAGGCTGGTGCATAGACTGGTCTTGCAGGCATAAGTATGTTCAGTCATCGTGATGTCGTTATGAGTGCAGACTGACTCATACTCTTGGTTCTACCTTTGTGCAGTTCGGACGTTCATACTTCGACTTCTTTTAATTTAGCTGCAGTGCGCGCAATTTCACGCTCACATACTACAGAAATGGAAAAGTGCTGTGCTTATGAAATGTCCTCGTGGCGTGCGTCCAAAATGTTAATTTGCCATGACTCTGGTAATGGCATGAATAATGTTGGCTTTGAAGGCCTGAGGTCTATGACTTCAGAAAACGTCACAATAAAAGTCCAGTGGTCAGTAGACACTCATCCAAAATCAGTGCGGATGACGTTGTGTGATACGCAGAGCCGTCTTGTTGAATGCACATGCCTTTGATGTCTATACCATCCACTTCAGACCTCAATATTTTTGAATGACCTTCCAAAGGTGCTTTTATATCTATGCAGACCATGTTCAAATCTAACTAAGCTTCCTTCTAAGTGTAGTTGATGATTCAGTTGCAAAAAAAAATTAGGAACTGTGCTCTATAGCCAATTGGGCTACCGACAATTATCCGTCCCGTTCTCGGAACAACCCCAATCTCCCGCCAGCAGATGTAACCCATGTTACATGGGTAAAAAAAACTTTGGAATAGTGTGCAATAGTGAAACTCCACGACCACAGCGATAGCGTTAGTTTCCAAGATAGATACATCAATAAGAGGCTTCTCAATCAGTATCAATCAATTTGAAACTCAAACTCAGCAAAGCATTTATAGTGCCAATATGGACATATGGATCCGAATTGTTCCATTGCGTATGTATGAACATGTCTTCATGAATTGGAAGCATTATTAGGCTACAGATCGTGCATGTTACTCTTCAAAATTACTCACAAGAAACAGACAAATTATCTTTTTGAATATATCACATTCTGTCGATCGAATAGTAATATAACCTTCGACCATCCATTCATACCTGTTTAATGTCACGCAGGAACTTCTTCATCCATGCTGTCCCTCTTTGGAATCACCTGCCTCCACAGGTACGATCGGAGTAGAGTAGAGAATCTTGTAACGCTTGTTTTTGGAATTACTTACAGTGAAATGAAATGAAAAAAAAGATGTAATCATTGACATATGTATTGTGCTCGCCGTTAACGTTAACAGGATAGCGAGGCCTTCTCAAGGCTTGGTCGATAGTCAGCGATGTTTTTTAAGATATTCGTGTTGCTAGTCTTCCACATGTAAGTCTTTTCCCTAATTCAATTCGCAAGCTAGCGACAATCTCAAGCTCCTTATTCAAGGCATTTTAGCACTTAAGCAGCCGAGTTCACAACAAGATTTCTGTTGTGCCTCTTGTTGTATCCACACCTAGTTTTTGCCGTGATTGAGTCACAACTGACAAGAATCAATCCAACGTGATTTCCGGGCCCGCCACTTTCCATTCGATTACACACCTACTAGGAAACGTGAGCCGCTACAGCCTGCGGCCTAATTCATATTACCACATCAATCTCCTGGCAATTAGCTGCGACCGCTCTCCTTCGAGCTCCGCCAATTAATTGAACATCCATCTGAAAGGCTATTCAAACTGCGATGAAGGCAGAATCAATCCAACGTGATTTCCGGGCCCGCCACTTTCCATTCGATTACACACCTACTAGGAAACGTGAGCCGCTACAGCCTGCGGCCTAATTCATATTACCACATCAATCTCCTGGCAATTAGCTGCGACCGCTCTCCTTCGAGCTCCGCCAATTAATTGAACATCCATCTGAAAGGCTATTCAAACTGCGATGAAGGCGATTTGTGGAGCCTAATTATAGCAGCTCTCTGGAGTGGCAATCAACCGGTGCCTTGGACTACAAATCAGTAATCTGACACCCAAGAGGGAAGAGACTACCAAAGATCCTAGGATCACACTTGAAGCCATTAAGTCGACGTGCTTGCATAAGGTTCACAGCACCGACCCACTTACCTGTGACCGTGTTGAATCATCGACTCTGACTCAAGCGATGAAAGTGTCTCGGGTCCACGCCAAAATCTGATCCCTCTCAGACCTGAAAGCGAAAGTGACGAATATTTTGCAAGAAACAAAATCAAATCTTTGTTTGACAATCAAACGAGTGGATTGTTCCCGAATTAGAGTCGCATCTCGAAAATTTAATGCCTCTCGAGTACACTCGATTGGTGGATTGACGATCAATCTTCGCAGCGGCCGTCGGCGGCGTGTTTTCAGAGGAATTACACTCGAGATGTACACTGCAGTGATGTAACACACGTTCCCGTTCGTGAGAAAGAGTCACGTCTAGTGCTTCCACACCGACTATAAATTGTGTGACCAATTTTCGAACGTTTTGATGATCGATTTGACTCGGATTCAATTTGTGAAACTAAACGTTGTAGTCTGTGAACAAGTTGATGTCAAGTGGAGCTATTAACGAAGGCTTCGCTTGAAGGCGCTTCCGTTTTGCGGACTACGTGGGTGTAGCTGCGTTTCCTTACATGGGATCAAGTGGCACTTAGTCATTCTGACATGAATTCATTCTCATGGTTTAGAAAATATATGTCGTGTGATCTATGGAGTAAACGATATGACGAAGGAGGATTGTGTTTGGGTCACTTCGATTCATGATCTAAATTGGTTCATAA
Source organism: Eristalis arbustorum (assembly GCA_916610145.1). NCBI lineage: Eukaryota > Metazoa > Arthropoda > Insecta > Diptera > Syrphidae > Eristalis > Eristalis arbustorum. The sequence continues at coordinate 43,507,086 of OU744319.1, forward strand.
TGCTGTCATATGGATGATGTTGTTGTTGATGTATCAATCCACTCGTTTACGAGGCAGTCCACTGACGGATCGTTGGGGCTCCCGGTCTGTGAGTCAGACAGGCCAAATGTAGTGTCGGGACTTATTCGTTAGCGAGTGTGGTAAAGCTCATCCTCTCTCTATAGAGATCCAGCCTAAGCAATGAAAGGAGGTGATGTGCTAACAACTAACTCGCCTTTTCTAACTTCGAAAAGCAGATAACTTCTTCATAGACTGTTGCTGATGCTACATAATCGACATTGGCTAGTGATATGATGTATCACCATTAAAAGCTGTTCCAAAGACATACCAACTCGGCGGACAAATTATTTCACAACGTCATTTCTCAATTGGTCCATCGATTCTCAAGCTATGTGGCATTACCACGATCAGTGCGAGCACTGAAGAAAGAAGAGTTAGAAATCATCGAACGATAGCAGGTGATGACCGAGTTATAACGACACACCACATCAAAAGTGTCACCTCTTCATGGATAGCCCGAAGTGCTCTTCACGCCGACCACTTTCTGACACTTCCAACTGATATGGTTTCACATTGCTGCACACCCAATCTAATCCCAGCTTAGAGAACACTTTATATGCACCCCAAGTCTACGGCCACCTAACCACTCAACCGAATGTTCCCACATATTTCATTGCACAGATTCGTCGCTGATACGCTCTTGATTTTCCCCACCAAGTAAAGTCAATCGCGACGCTTTCCATCGAAGCTGGCTGTGCGCCACCACTGGCAGGCCATCTGATCGTCTGTACTTGACCATCGGCGGACCATTTGCAGCCCTGGCCAAGGCATCGGAATCCACAACACACTGCCGAATATGGCGGATGGCAACAAAACTGGATCGCTATGTAACTGCAGGCGAAAGTTAGTGGCTTACGAACTGCAGTCCCTATGTGCCATTAAAAGCCAGCACCGACGCGCCATCGACACACATAAGTGCATTAACTTCCCAGTATCGTCACCATCTGAATCATGATTCCGAGAGCACACTCTCGTACGTGTGCGGATACTCGGAGACAATTATGTGCGAGAAAGCTTACCGACGCCGAGGCGTTTTTTTCGTCTGTATTTTTCGCGGCCCTGGTAACGCGCATTTACCGGATATACCCAGAACTGCGTGACACATTCTGACGGCCGACTTAAGGGCGAGCGACTGGCTTGCTTCGGATAGCTGCCGTTTTGTAAGATACTGTTCAAGCTGCACTGGGGGTATCGAGAAACTGCGGCGCGTTGTTTTTTTGGCGTCTGCTTTCGTATCTTTCTCCGATGGAGCGGCAACGACGCGACGGCTGGTATTGTCTGTTTCCTCTTCGCCTCGTGTTTTGTTTACCACGAGTGTGTGTGCCCTCGCGCCTTTGGGAGCCGCCGAAGTTGGATGTGTCCCACCACGGTCGTGGAATGCCTAGCACTGGGGCTTCGTGGAAAGAAAGTAAAATCAGCAATCGGCAGTGTGGGTAAGGTAATGTACTGCGCGTCGACTTGGCTGATATGGGCAACTGACGCAAAGCTTCCGTTGCGACCCCTGACTCCGCAGCCGTCTCTCTGGGCCCATCGACTGTTTCACTCCGACAGCTGTGTGTGAGCGCCCCTACTTCTGCTGCTGCTACTGATGACGATGATGGTGGCTTAGACACTCTTGGTCTTGGGCCTTCTTCTTCTTCTCTTTCTTCGTCGTTTTCGTCGCTGTAGCGTCGCCTAGGTCGGTCGGTCGACGGGCTTTAGCTTGCATTTTTGTCAATTTTAGTTTTGCTGAAAAATTTTGAATCGGACAAGTCAGTATACCACAAGCTACACCGTCGACCGGTCGGAATTTTGGTACGAAGCTTGAAGGTGGTCGAAGGATACCCCAAGTCGAGCGCATCGAGTGCCTGTGCAGAGTGTGTGCGCGTATGTGAAACTATCTGTGTGCGAGCAAATCTAGAAAAAAGGAAAAAAAGAGAAGAATTTGCTTTGTGAATGGATAAGGAAGAGTACGAGCAGTATCTTCAGATTTACATTCAGTGTCAGTGAGAGTGAACTCCCGAAAGATTTTTCGTTTCCCCGCAAGGATTACTTTGGATATAAATTCAAGATGAGGATATCTATCCTGTTGGTGAGTGTTAACGGTTCTTTTTTCTCATTCTTCTCTTCCGTTTTTTACGCGCCGATGTTGGCTCTTTCAATTTAGAAAACATCGATGGGCACTTTTACTTTTTCGGAATCGAGTTGTGTTAATAAGAAGAAATTACTGCTTACATTAACTAGTATTAAGATATTTATGTCCAAAAGAAAGTGTTGAATTTTTTTTTGTTCGTGGAACGAACGATATCTGTGGTTATTTGCGAGGAAAGAGCCAGTAATTAAAAATGTAAATCACTTTGGTGCGATCGTCTTTGAACTTGAGACAGGAATCCATTTGGAATTTGAACACGATTTGCATACGGTTCGATGAGATGGGAGAAATTTCGTTAGAAATTTTTTTTGGAACAGCCTAGGGCATTCATTGGATTAATTTTTCTTCTTTTGGTGTTGTCTCAAGTGTCTCTTTAAGGTGGGATTTGAGGAGCACTTGTGAGTGGAGTTGTGTACTGTGTAAGGGGGTTTCAATGGTCTCTAGCTCGTGCTTTTATTCAAATTGTTGCACTTTTCCTTTCTGTTGAGTGTAGGTTTTTCAACCCAGAATGTGTTTAGGTACCCCACAAAGTTTGCTGGTAGTGGCCTTGGATAAGCGTGAACTAGTTACTTTTTCAAATCAGATTCGAAATTCCTGAAAACTTGTGTTAGTACGAACTGATTTTCAGACGCAAGCTTTGCAGTTTTTGTTTAAATGACTGTTCGTCTAGTCAAACTCAAAGACTGGCGACTTCGTACAGAATTTCCTTCAGAAATGCACCGCAGTTCATATTTTCGCAACTAACATTTTCGGCTGGTCATTTCAGAAATGAAAAACACTAATTTCTCCATCCCAGCGTTTAATTTGCTGATCTGAACTCTGATCTAGAAACAGTTGCTACGAAGATTTTTCTTAAGCTGTGTAATGATTAGTTTTAATACCAAATGGCTAAATTTCACTTGTTTTATGGGTCTTTTGACATATGCCGCGGACATCAAAAACCTTCACAAAAAAATCGAATGCTGTCGAATCGCAAGATTTAAGAGATCAATTCTGATCACCGAAAGGAGAAAGTACATCATGCAAACAAAAAATTGAGCTCTGTTGGCATGTTGGCATGACACCATCTTTTTGTTATCACATATTGTCGTAGTTTTGGGCGACCAGTATGCTTGGCGAGGCATGTTAGTTGAGGCCCAGGTCCACCTCGGACTGCCAATCAAAGAAGAAGAAGAATTTGTCAATAAATTTCTGTACTGTGGATAAATTTTTGCCGGCCATATTCTTTCTGACATTTTTTTTCACGAACTAAATTTAATTTTTTTTTTTTTGAGATGCTGTTCAGTATTGGAATCGCCTTTGTTGTATCGTGTAAGCTATCCAATAATTTAGTACATAAATGGAGATTGAATCTTGTATTACTTTAAGACACTTATGTATTTAATATTGTGGAAACAGTTCCAAGTGAGCCTAGGAGCACTATGTGATCATGTTTAACATATATGTAGTTCAAGTGAGGCACCAGTTAACGCCTGCTGCCTTGTGTATGATAGTCATTTGTTAAGTTGGATATAAAGTCAAACAAACTGGGATATTCAAGTTAAGTTGTCTTATTAGGGTTCCAGCCAATGTAATCATTGCCTTTCATAGTTTAGATTCCAATTATCAAGCTATGCCTCTCTCTTCTTGTGTCGTACGATCAATTAGTCTTTTTACCAGACATTTGATTTTCGTCTTCGAAACAGAATTCGTAAATTGGAAGACATTCATCCACATGACCGAGGCAACGAGTCGAATGAAACCGCCGTTGTGTCTTTTCTTTTCACTTTTCTTGCCGTATATACGATGCAGAACTTTCTTTCTAGGCACCCAGAATCAGCTCTAGTGATATCATCCGAACTTATCATCACAGCATTGTTGTGGTGCTGTGACTTAAGGGTCAGAATCGGATGTTTGGACAAGTCGAAGTACCGACGGTTGTCAATGTTAATTTTACATCGGTCTCCGATGTGATAGAGAAATTGAATTTAAGTTTTCTTGAAAATTAAATATATATCGCTTAAAAATAACACCCTCTACTTACATTCTTTTATAAAGAGACTTTTAATAGGGACATCGGAATTTTTACAGTAGACAATGGCCACATCATTCAGTTGAATCACAACGCACGGACATAGCGTTGAATAACAAGAGCAAATTGTAAATTCATGGTTGCCATAAAATAAAACCCATTTCTCGACAAAAGCAATCCATTCACCAATTGGTATCCAATTCCAATTCCCGAGCTAGAGCTTCTCAAAAATCCGACCGCTTGCAAGTTTCGACAGAAGTTGGCTGAGTTCCTCTGGTTTTAAGCAACTCATGCAAATCAAACTCAGTCTCTTACGACACTCAACTCAAATTGTGAATCTTCCTCCAGTTTCTCCATCATCCATACCTGGTCGTGGGAAGAATCTGCAATCGATGAAATTTGCGCATGCCACTCGGTGTGGTGTAAAGACCGTATCATTACTCAAATGAATCACGGTCGAATCTTCGTGTGGGAAGTCTGCGAATTTGATGAGTAATTGATTTTTGGTAGCGATTGCTTACAGCAGTCGTAACCGATGTCTCACAATTTATTAGTTTCATTTGAAATGGTTTCTACATCCACTTTCTCATGAAAAATTCGGGCAATTTAATCGTCATCTTAATTTTTACCTGTGAACCGAAGGGAATGCATTTCTTGCTCCTAGTTCCAGAACATGATTGTGACAATAATTAGCGTTTAAGAAACTTAGTTTCGACTGGTTTACCGACGAAAGTGCTCGCAACTTGATATGATCAAATTTAGACAACCAGGAATGTATCAAGACATTACAGCTCATGCATGACGTTTGTTTAGCTTCCTCAGCGCACAGCGCTCGTGTGCGGTATGATCTATTGTTCTCATACGAATGGAAGCACCTAATGCTTATGCAGTCATTACCGAGTGTGCTTATGATGGTCGCAATTACGTCTACATTGTTTCAACTATTTACTTTCGTGATCTTTGTGTTGACTGTTAATTCTTCTCAAGTGTTTTTCGTTGTCTGAACACAAAACATTCAATTGGAGTTAATGACAGGTTATGGACTCCACTGTTGAGGATCATTTGGGGGAAAATATCCTTTTGGTAGATTGCTTTGTTGTGACATTATGTTGAAGATGCTATGTCACAACATGGAGATATTTGCTATTTCCTAGCGTCCATGAAAGAAATACTCGGGTGGTCTGTTTTTCAGCTTGCAGAGACTGGGGCGGCGGTGAGTGCTTCCTACCTCTTCTCAGTCGCCTCGTTTTTGAACGTTTTTGAACATAAACACGGAGGTCCTCATTCACTCTTGGAAGACCAATAATAAGTACAAGACGATCACTAGATGCAGAGTCTAGGTACAGGTTCACATCGGATTGCAGGACCAACCTATCGAGGAATGCTATTCTTGTCAATCATCGTCGAGATTGTATTTCAGGCTCTTACCCTCTTCGCCGACCATAGGTTAGGTTATGTTGTAGTGGCTGACTGCTGCAGAGCAGTCACACTTAGGCCAGACTAGGCCCATTGTGATACCACGCGGATTGATCTCCTAACGCTGGAACCAGTTGGTGCTGCTAATGAACCGATTTAGTTGGCCAATGCTAGCACTTTTTAGCTCGTTACGGCTGCTGAAGTAGTAGGCTCCTAGGTGCAGGAACCTACGACTGGCAAAAGCACTGCAGGAGCAGAGAAGGGGATGAGTGTTCTCTTCCTCCTCTTCATCCATGCAGCTTCTGCAATAATCAGTATATGGATCACCCATCCTGCGAGAATGAGTGCCAATTACACAGTGCCCGGTTTTGACTCCTATGAGGGTCCTTAATGAGGGCTTGCTGAGTCCAAGTAGACTGAGTGACCGTTTTAGGTTGAGTGATGGTGCCTTCTAGCCATTTGTCATTGGTGGTTTTAATTGTATGAATCTTTAGAAGATGATAGGCTGTAGCGATCGGCATTTAAGGTGGTACCCCGATAGGGATGAGGTTGTACCACACCTAGCGAGTTCGTCGGCTTTGCAGTTACCTGGTATGTCACAGTGTCCCGGCACCCACATGAGGTGAATGTTAAAATGCTCGGCCATCGGTTAAGAGACAGCCTGCAATTAAGGGATGTTTTTGAGTAGAACATGACATTGTCCAGGGATTTTATGGCGGCCTGACTATCGGAACAGATGGTGATATCCCTTTTTGATATCACATTGTTTTTAAGCCAAGACAGCGCCTCTTTTATCGCTATGGTTTCTCCCTGAAAAACGCTACAGTGATTAGGGAGCTTCACGGAGATAGCAAGGTTGAGGTCTTGTGAATAGACACCCGCACCCACCCCTTTTTTTGTCCTTGATCCATCTGTGAAGATGCGCAGAGGATCTTTCAGTGTTTTGTCAGTTTTGTCAGTCATCCAGTCCGATCTGGAGGGAATACTGATTGAGAATTTCTTTTCAAAGATGGCCTGGGATAGTAGGCGGTCGGTGTCGCTAGGTAGGAAATTGAATTCCTTGAGAATGGTTGAGTGGCCAGTGTTGAGTTTGGACCAAAATCGAAATGTTTTGAGTCTCATGGCTGTACTTGCTGCTGCTTGTTTCCCGAATATTTCCAGAGGTGGGAGATGGAGGAAAATATTCAGTGCGTCTGACGGAGTACTTCTCAGTGCCCCGCTGATACACAGGCAGGCCAGTCTTTGTACTCGGTTGAGTGCATTGCAGTTTATAGCCTTGTTTAGTGCTGTCCACCAAACTGAGACACCATACAAAAGTGTCGGTCTGACAATAGAGGTGTAAATCCAGTGAGCGATGCGTGGTTGTATTTCCCATTTGCATCCAATGGCCTTTTTGCAGCAAAAAAGTGCAGAAGAGGCTTTTTTTTACCCTTTCCTGGATATTGAGCCTCCAGTTTAGCTTGCTGTCGAGAGTGAGACCCAGAAATTTCGCACTGGTGGTTAGCTGTAAGTGCCGCACAGCAGTGGGGGGTCGAATTGGGGGATTTTGTATCTTATGGTGAAGAGTACGATATCCGTTTTTTGTGGGTTGACGCCAAGTCCGCATGTTTGTGTCCATGCCTCTAGCTTGTCAAAGGCATTCTGCATTATGTCTCTTAGAGTAGAGACGAATTTGCCGGATGTCGCTATGGCAATATCATCCGCATATGCAATAACTTTGCACCCTACTCCTCTATGGATCTTAGCGTCTCCCATCTGAGAGTGTATTACTCTGCTGGTGAGTGGCTGATGAATGAAGGCCACTAGGGGCTTTCCGATCCCGAGGTTGCTAAGCGCAAGTGAAATTGCTTCCGGGTTGATATTGCTAAAGGCACCTTCGATGTCGAGAAAAGTCATAAGTGTGTATTCTTTGAACTCGAGAGATTTTTCGATGGTGCCTATCAGAGAGTGGAGGGCTGTAGCTACAGACTTGCCTTTGTTGTAGGCATTTTGTGCAGATGAGAGTCTGCATACTGGGATAGCTTGCCTGCTTATTGGTCTATAAGTTTCTCCAAGGTTTTCAGGAGAAACGAGGAGAGACTTATTGGCCTGAGGTCCTTTGGTTTGTCATGGGAGTATTTACCCGATTTGGGAATAAACACTACTTTGACCCTTTTCCAGGAGCTGGGGACATGACTGAGAGTCATACAGCCTTTGAATATGCTGAGATGATGCCGTCAGGTCCCGCTGACTTGAAAGGTTTGAAGCTTGTCAGTGCCCACATGATAGTGGTGTGGCTGACATTTAAAAGGTTACATGAAGTATTTGGGGGAGATACGACTTCCTCGTTGGCTCTGATCAGGAAGTTTCCCGGAAAGTGCGTATCGACAAGGAGACTGAGGTTTTCCTCACTGGCTTAATTTGGAAATAGTGACCATTTAAGAAGTCCTCGTAAGCTTCCAAGGGAATCAGTCCATATATATGCAAACAGCCACACAACAATTAAATGCCTCTACTTATTTTCCTGAAAACAGCTTGATGGCAATGCCTGTGCCTCATTGAAGTTGAACAGATACTTGGTAAGTTTCATGTTACATTCACAATCTTGTTCGTAGACTGATAGGCACTGCATCACTAGTGAAGACACATCCGGGATCATCCTTCTGAAGCTTACATCAATTAGGAGCCTTACCTAGATTGAAGGTGCCTGCATAATTTTCGTCTGCCACAAAAGCTATTCATGGTTGGCCACACCATTGCCAGTCCCGTCTCAGTTGGCGATTAAGTAAGAACATCCTGACAGGCCTAAGATCCGCTCCAGAGTTCTTACACAACATTATCATTTCTTCAGAGTTCCCAAATCATTCCTAAAAACAAGGGGTCACCGGTAGGCCAGACTGCCAGTCGTTTCTGGCGGCTCATAAGCTGGTCACCAATTTCGACATACTTCTTCAGGACCGTCTCAGCACTGAATGCTTGTGATTCTTGCACCTCTTGCATGTCCTTTCAAGGATCCTCTCCGAAGTAGATACGTGCATGCGTGAATTGAATGTTGCAACAGAAGAAAGCTAACTTTTCGTGAACTACGTTGCGCTTGTTAACTGGCATACCTCCGAAACTAAAACGATTGCTTTACAGTCACAGCAGAACCCTCTGAATGCGAAGCAGCGCTTACTTTCTACGTTGAGCACTTTCTAAAGCCCAACAATTGCTGCGACTGCTCAGCATTCATGTTCAATGGCTCCATCCAAGTGACAGCGACATTCTGGCGCAGACGCGATCAAGGTTATCGATTTTTCCCATCCAAAGCGGGCACTTCGCAATCGTTAGCTCTTATTTGAAAATCAAATTCTGTGACCTTACACGCTCGCCGTGCATCACCACAAAATCACAGCTCGAGTGCCTCTAAAACTGTCACCACACAAGGCCAGCCAGCCAGCAACAGTCGCACGGAACATTCACAGCGCTGGGAGAAAGAAAATGTCACAAGAAGACGAATGAATCGCGGCGCAGAGCAAAGTCGTTGGCGTCGCAATTTTCCTCACCACCGTTGGACCTTTCGAAAAAGTCATGTGCTTCCAAATCGCTCTCAGTTCGCTTCTTCATTTGTAAACACACAAAGTGGCATCGCAGTGATCACGTTGCTTGCTTGATCACAACGTACGAGCCGCGTAGCGTCTTCCCAACCATCTGCAGTGGCAATATCGTCGCCGCCACCACGGCGCAGAGGCCTTTCACTTTTTGGACATCTGTTGTTCGCAGTGCAACCGCTGAAGATGCTCCATCTTCAGTTCTTCAATCGTCGAAGTGAATCGTTTTCGACGATTTCAACAGCTTCAACTTGTTCACGATCGCAGCGTGCGGGCTCTGTTGAAGTGACTTAATTGGCAAGAGCCGGGCATTAATCGAATGCGAGTGGATTAAGCAATATTCCTCGGACCCACACTGATCGCCGAGTAAGCGATCGACCGACGGTATCGAGTGAAGATCACTTGCGATGAGAGGCACTACATAACTTTTTTTCCTGCCATGCGACTGATTACCGTCCCTCAGGACTGGTTTTGCGGATCCTCCTAGCGCGGAGAAAGTTAACCGATCGCTACGCGTGTATGTGTGGGTACTGTTGATGTGTTATCAGAGTGGCCACGACTTCTGTGACGCAACAGCTTGCGAGTGCCAGTCAGACCAGCGCAAGTCGTCGTCCGATAGCTTCGCGCCCAATCGATAAGAAAGCAGAAGGTTTGTGTGCCAATTAAACAAAAAGTAGAAAGTGAGATCACCACGCAGTGAAATCATGCTTTCATCGGGTCAAGTCTATTCGTTCTGAGCTAAAACAAACCTCCGGATGGCACCGGCGCGTTGGGCGTAATTGAAAGATCACCGGCCGCCTGGGCTATCTGTAGCTGTGTGATCACAATGGGGCACATTTTTTCCTCGATGTAAGCAGGTAAACTGTTTGTCGCGCCATCCGATTGAAGTGCAGTGTAATTACAGAGGTGATGCATCTCGCACCTCGTTGATTCAATCAAATTTTGAGTGTGTTCTGGGGCGGCGGGCAAAAGGTTGAGGTTGAGGTTGAGCTGTGTGAGAGTCGTTAAGTGGGAAGTGGCTGCCATAGCGATGATGGTGCTATAAGAAATCGTGTGTTGATCTCTTTTTGTCCGGCCAACGATAAGCGGTGTTTAGCTTCACGACATCGGATTTGGGACATTACACATACAGGAAATGCGATGTTGAGCTACTTTGAAAGGAAATGTGGCGGAGAGACTTGCGGCTTCGTGCAGAAGTGAGCAATTAGATTTCGCGGCTTTCTACGCGCCGTTAAAGAGGTCGAGGAATTGGGTTTTATTGCAAGGTATTGGGGACTTCGCATGAGAACTTTTCGCATCAGATGTGATCTCAAGTAACACTTCTCAACAAATTTGCAAGCCGTAAGGCTTAACATATGAGTACGGGCTGTGGCCGCTGTGGAGTAAGGCAATTCCTTCATCCCAAGCTTCAACCTGACGACGCTTAATTGAAGCGTAATTTCACAACGTGGAGCCGAGCGTTGTCATGATGGAAAATTATTATAATTATTAGTGTCTGATCGCATACTCCGGGCTTTTTTTCGGCACATGCTCTCTTCAAAGGGTTTCACCCGGTTTAGCAGCTCATAATACAACACAGCCTTCTGATCCCATTAAGTACAGAGCATTACCTTCACGTCATGGATATTCGGGTATGCCGTTGATTTGGCTGGTTGGTCGGGTTTCACATATTATTTTTTGCGCCTGGGGTTGTCGTAAAGAATCCATTTTGAATCACCAGAGAACTCGTCCACTTCAAAGATTACCGAAAAGTTTCCGTGTCCTGACACCCAGTTGATCTAGAGAAATGCGAGAATTTCAAGCCATTGATTTGGTGGCTACCTGACTGTCCATGCTGTGGTAATAATTGCATCATTTCCAGCAGAAAATGCTGTCGTCTCCCATTAACGACGTGTCTTCCAGTCACAATGACAAGGTTGGCAAGGGTTAAGCGGGGATATATAATGCAACAGCTAAAGATAAATGCGCCAACATACTCGCATAAATCACAAGATGAGCACATTAGCTTGTAGAATCTTAACATGACATTTTATTGTGGGCATGCTTTGCTAATTTTATGCAAGGTTGTTGAGATATCTTTTGTGGCTTGGTTGGTTTTAAGTCACTGACTGACCCTGTAGCAGTTTGCAAACCTTAGAGCAACTCTTATCTATGTTACAACTAATTTTGGGCTTGCGATGAAGGCAGTAAGCCAAAGCATTGCCATCAGACGTTATGTCGCTAATGAGCAGTTTTAGGTGAATATAAATCTACTTAGAGCATCTTGTCAGTTGCAGTTGATGGTCACTGTTTAAAGAGAAACTTGAAGGCTTAGCATCTCTCAGCACGTGAGAATCACCAGAATGATTGGTTTTTAAACAAGAAAATATTCGGCGTATTTAGATGCATATGGTCGATCTGGAGACCAACGAGTAAATTCCTTCAGTTTTGTCAAATATCATTTGTTTGTAATTACATTTGCAGGCCCACACAATAACACAACAGTCTGTGGTGTTGGCAGCAAATTTAACGTCGCTTGTCGCTTTTCTGTGTTAAGATTTTGTGAAACATATGCTATCTTCACACTGTTCCTCCTTTTCTCTTGGAATTTTTGCCTTGGAAGGAGAACTTGATGCAGAAATAAGTGTACCAGAACACTCTGTGTCTGCTACGGAGTTTAAAAATTTAAGTCTGCTTCTAGGTTAGATTAGAGCGGCTGACTCCAGAAGTCAAGCGCAATTAGGTATAAACCCGGTGTCAACCAGCTGGTGCTTATGACGAGAGCCGTATCTTCTACTGCAGAAGTATCAGTATTCTTATACCAACGACTCACTGACAAATTGCCACAATGTTGAATGCCTTCAGATCGTAAAGTCAAATCTCATGCCAACTTGGCCACTCTTCGCCACAGTATCGAAACTAGTCAGAGAACGGCAGAAATAACCATGAAAGTCCATATTCCGATTCAGCCAGTCGAAGAAAAAATCAGATCAGATTTCAAAAGAACGGCCGACCATGTGCTTAATTGGCGGCTCAATATATATGAGAGGATGTCCAGCTCTTGGTATTTCGAGAAGTGCAGACCACTGGGAGCAGCCGAATTAAGCATGCAACACAGCAACGACGATTCAGAGTATATTTATTTGTTGCTGACCAGCGCTTGACTAGCAAACGCTCCTTCAATTCCTTTGACGACACAAAGAAATTCAAGCAGTGAAATGTTAGTTAGTCTGGAGAGGCTTATTTGCATAGACTTCAGACGAAATTAATGAAGAAGGACCTCTGAGCAAATGCTGCGGACTGCTGGCCCCCGCCGAATGACAAGACCTGTGTGCCACATCATTGCGTACCAGCAGCAAAAGCCGGGCAGCGTCCACGTGCTCTCCTCATCAATAAACAGTGAACAAAGAGCAGCAGTATCAATTGTTTCAGTGACTTTACACATCAGGGCAATGGAGTACCTTAGTCTTACGTCGGCAAACGCAAGCATGGAAACCAGCTAAAACCCTTAACATGTACATAAATAACTATACGTGCTTCAGTTCAAAATTAGCCCATTCTTAATTCATGAATCCATTTCATGAATTGGACTGCCATCAGTCCGCGGATAAATCCCCTTAGGCTGAACTTTCGATTATTTCAAGCAAATTCCACGGGAAACCATGTGAAATGCTCTTGGCATTGCGATTACTTCTCTCGATGACCGCTTAAATTCAGGTTGTTTATTTGAAATTCGCATCACAGCCTGAATTGTGAACTTTCGGTTTCGTTTAACCAAACAATTCCCGTCGCGACGATGTGAACGTCCGGATAAGTGCAAGACAAACGACTGCAGACTAATCAGAGAGACGACGTGACTTTCCTGCCGATATCGGAATATACAACTTGGAGGACATTCAGGCTTTGTGTTCATTTCTTGAGTCAGTCCAACCGCGCAGGATTTACCATCTCGCGACATTCCACAAGTCAACGATCATCCGCACATCCGGAACAACATACACTCACACACGAAAACGTGCGTGCTTTCAAGTGGGGAATGCTTCGAAGTCACGGTTCCATCCATCCGGCCCAATCCTTCATCTCCGCGTGATTATCGTGCACGGCAACTCGCTAAATCATCATGGTAGCCGCTCTTCGCCGCTGTGGTAAGCCACGACATACGGACAATCTTGTTTGACTGGTTTGTAGCGTAAACTATTCCACTCGGCTAAAGGAAAGTAAAAGTCCATCTCCGGGCCCATTATTTGATTTCCTTCATCGCACCTCTTTTCGCTGGCGACTATCGTTCAAGGGGCACCTCGAGTCGAGTGTGCTCCGTCATAATGGGAAAGCTAAGGACCGACTGAGGCGACGCATTCAAGGCTGAATGAAAGTAAATGAGTGAGCTCTTGATTTACATAACAATGCGGACGCACATGATCCGCTGCGAGACATTCTTGCATTCTCGTCGATTCTTCACACTCACACATGGCGTTACACTTTCCATTTTGAGATTGAGTATGTCGGCCCTAATCGCGGTTCGGTCACGATGCGAGAATCTCTTAGAAAGGTCAGGAAAGTACACTGTGAAGCTTTTCCTTATGACTTAATGATCACAGATTGTTTTCACTTCGTGGTGAGGTGACGTAAGGTCTTCGACAAATTGACACGACGCGACCGTGGAAGGTGGCGAAATATTTCGTTCGTTTTTTGGTCGAGATGTTTCGGGTTGAAGGGCCAATTTGTAGTTCACTTGTCGTGCGTACTTCAAGCAATTTGAAGGACTTCACCTGCGAGCTTGCCAGACTGGGAATACGGGTGGTAAGTGAGGCAGCTACTGGTGTTTGTGTGAATGTTTTTTCAAAACGAGTGGACTGAGAAGAGATCTCTTTGATTTTATGTAATTTTGTGTGATTGATGGAACGGTGGACAAGACAATCTCGTGTGAGATATCTTAGCCTTGGTACTTAGGCTAGTGTGATGCTTCTTGAATGACGAATGAGAATCGATGAAGTTGATGGCGCATTCACTTTGTTTACTGTGAAGAGGTTTGGAGTTGAGCAGGCTGATGATTTAACAGAAACTTCGCGAGATTGCTCGTCTAGCAGGAGGTTTGTAGGTTTCTCAGACATCGACATTGTATTCGGAGCATTAAACAACAGCGAACATAAATAAGCATGGGATACAAAATAGCTGACTATGCCTTTTATTCACCAGATCTGATGGCGGCACAGATGATCGGTTAGAAAGATGTCAAAGCTTCCTTAATCGGTTGCCAATTTGTCTAATGAACTCATCTTTGGAAGGGGTGTGTGTTTAATAGTTGTTGGGCTGTAGAAAAAAGCGTTGCTTCAACGGAAAACCTAGGTTATTCGAAAGGTAGATCGTGCTCTATTCAAGGTGTAAACACAAAGTTTGGCACTATGTTGACCTAAGGTAAAAACCACATATTGTGCAAGCTTTGTATTAGAACTCCCGAAACATTGGACTAATGCAAAATAGAGAGGACCCAGTTTAAACTATAAATGGGGTTGTTTTTATTTGTTGTTTATTGTGGTGTAATAAAAGTATCATACAAATGGTAAATGGATTTATCTCTTCCGGCCAAAAAAAAATTTAGCTTGTTGTTGAGTTTTATGCAGTTGTGTTATCTGTGTGACATTTGTGCAAGATATAAACCAACAAGTGATGCAAGAATATAAAAATACAAGCAGATAGTAAGTTAGATGGATTCATTCGCAGTTCCCTTCGGTGTTGTGTAGTGAACTTAGGGCTTATGGTCATAAGTCGCAAAATCTGCGTCAATGTTTTTAAAGGCTGGGGTATTAAAAATACTTAAACTCTGAACAAATAGAAACCATGATATCAGAAGAGCAGACATGTTTTACTTCTCAATTGTTTTGACTATGGGCCTCAGTTCATAGAATCAAAAGTATTTCTGAAAATAAATAAAACGAATGGCTGAAGAGAGTTTTTAAAATAGAATTTAACAAACATGTTCTGTTCACAACGACAATGAATATTAAAAAGCCTCGAAAGATATTTCCGGAATGCTGGGACCGAACTAAAAGGTGTAAGAAGATAAACAAAGCAGTAACATGAGAAAACGTTTAGGACAAAATCCTTAAAGGAAAGGTTTCTAGCAGTCAAAAGATAGGTATCGTCAGGTATGGATCCGAAGCTGATGGGGATAGTTGTCAACATTAAAAGCGATATCGCCGCCTATCTGTAGAATAAGTCTAAGGGGCATATTCAGTGTCGCGGTTAGACGGTGACAAGTTCTATGTTCTCCTTCTGGGGAGAACCCTACGCAATGTCTTTTCTGGAATAAGTTGATTTTAGAAGATCCAAGGATCCAAGGTTGATTATTTTGTTTATTAGACGATCATTTTCACGGTCTAACCTCTTTCGAGTCACATGAATGTCTGTCTAGAAAAAGCTTCTCGAACTTGTCCGTTCGGATAAAACTGTTAGTCCCTTCCACTCGTGAGAGAGCAATAGCACGCACAACACGTGTGGTTGTTGAGGAGCTAGGCCGTGGCACTATATGGGCTGTAGTGCCGCCCATATTATATTATATACTAAGGCCATCCCCTGATCTATGTGAGGTCTTGGCTGTCACAAAATCTATGATTGATAAGACGGTAATAAGACAAAAATGGATAGTCGTGGCCCTCGGCGGGCACTCCTAGCTAAGCTTCAACTCAAACTCGACTGAACCTAACAACGCATACGACATGACAAAATGTTCATCTGACTTGAGATTAAGAAAAAGACTTAATAACAGAATTTCATATCTGGGTAAAAACACACAAGTGACAAACAAAGGCACGTCCATTTTCTTCACATCATTGCATCACTTCTAAAGTCGATTTAGTACTGCTTACTTCAGTGTAATCCGCTTCCAGCTTTCCCTCGGTGATGACACTCCAGCCTGACAGACTGTCAACTCGGTACTGTCAACCAGACAGTAATGCAGGCTTCGGACAGCATGTCACAATATTTATTTTCCATCTTTCCATCGTCGAATAGTGGTTATGTCAGCGTGACTTATGATGCTCAGCCCCACTCATCCGATTCGCAAACAAGCGCTGCAACAGCAAACATAACTCGGTGCGATCTCTCCTCTTCGCGGATCACCCGCACGGCACGCCGCCAATTTGAGTAGAGATCAACGGTATCTCAATTAACACTCTTTAGCTTGGATGCAAACAGCGGGCATCCCACACCGCAGTTCAACAGTCTCGTGTAACCCATTGTTGCTGGAGGTAAGCAGTAATTTCAGGTAATCACGCTGCTATCGTGCTCCAATTAGAGCGCTGCGTGGGGATCACTGCTGATCCATATATGTACCCGTGTGCGGTTTCGCCTCGCATTCCAAGCGTACCTCGCCCGTGCGCGACAGCCAGCCACCAGTGGCTTTGATGAACTCCCCCTTTGAGGCTGGTTCGGTGTGTATCAACAATGGAGCAGCAGCCGTTTTTATGCAACCCCGGGGTGGTGAAGAGTCAAACACATGTTAATGAACTGACTCTGCGCGATAGAAACCCAACACCAGTGACTGGGACTGGGTTTCACTTTTCCCCGAGAAAGAGCCAGCAGCCACTGCCACTTGCTGCATGCATGTGGCTGCGGAGATGAGCACTTTACAGGGTGCGCACGATGCATTGTGGCTTAACTGGTTGGTCGGCTGCGCAACGTCAAGTCGGTGCGCTACGACTTGTCCTTTTTTGTTTCTTTTCTTTTTTTTATTGGTGAGTCTGCTAGTGCTGGCTGGGTGATATTTATTAGTAGAAATTAAGCGTTGTGCAACCGTAGGAGGTGGCGTTCGTTTGTAGTCAGTGATCAGGAAGTGTGCCGAGAGAGCAAGAGATTGTTGCCGCAGTCGTTGCGTCAGAACCACACAAGCGAGTCGATGAGGCGTGTATTGATTCGATTTCTTTCAACACATTGCCAGCGGCGTTGTACCACATTTGCGAAGCAATTTGCGCCGATGTGAATGGAGATGTGTGGTGAGGTGTTTCCTTGGAGTCGAGTGACTTTAATCTGTGGGCACTAGCTTGTGATGAGTGCATGTTGGTCTTGGGAATGATTGCGGGCTGCCCAAATGACCGATATTAGAGAGCTCCTCATTAACGCCTTCGACTTTCACTGAACTGACGGACGATGAAGGTCGTTGAAGAAGTGTTTGTTGTGTACAACGTGTGGCTTCAAACTGACGTCTGATAGAGTGCCGGCCATATGGGTTTTCTTCGTCGTCTTAGTGTGGCACTACAGTCCGGGGTAGACAAACAGACTTTATAGAAGTTGCCGCCAATCACGCGTCCAATTTGATGGTTGGGCCCTTCTCAACTTGTGCGCAGCTCCTGAGAGAGAAATGACAAGACACCCGCAGATTAGTACATGCCAGCATCACATGCTATACACTTCCTAGACGGCACCTTGATGAGTTTTCACAGTCTGTTTGAAAGTGGCGTGTCCTGGCAAAGTTCAATTCACTTACCTCACAGAACCCCATATCATTGTCAAGGTTTTCCCTCTTGGATTAGGTTGAGGTTGCGACCCTGCATTCCTTCGTTCATTCCTATTCGAAAGTTCCCCTTGACTAAGCAGAAGCACTCTTGCGAAAGATGAGCTCAATTTGGCCAGCACACACGTGTGATTAACCGTGAACGGAATCTGATGGCTCGCAGATAACAGTGTGGAATGTGCTCGTAAAACCTCTGAAACGTGAGCGAGACTTATTGATGAAGGCGGCAATAAAACTGTTCACGGAGATCTGGCTGATGTGATAGCAATATTTGTGCCAATGTTTAGTGTCTTATCGAGGTCAGGTCTATTTTTTTTCTTTGTTTCATCGATGGATTAGGTGCAAGGTTAGATTTGAAGAAATAACTCCGCTTGTTGATTGCACACGATTTGATGGCTTCCGAATTCTAAAAATATAATCTGGGGGAGATTTTGTATTCATGGGAAATGTACCAATTGGTTGTCAGGGACACTGAATCGATTTGTGAGTTGTGCTGACCCATTTAATGCCATGAATACTGAGTTGATGAAATCGGTTTTCAGTCTCATGTGTCGCCTTATATCTTGGGTTCCCCGAGAGACAGTTGGAACAGTAGTTTATTAAGCCGATTGACATGACTGTTGAATGTATGGATTTCGTCTTGGAATTCATATTCGTTGATTGGCTTGACCTCCTTCATTGCCAACACTCGAGCTGTTACCTGTCCCAGCTATTAATGGCAGTCTGTGACACGCAGTAGTTGATAGGTAATGCTGCACTTGAGTTAGATGCTGACGGTGTTAGCTGAAAGCTGTGACCCAGCACACAACGAGGTACTATCGCTCTGTACGGTTTTACGTCCGATCAACTGGCGCAGGGTACATGCATCTACTGCTTCGAAATTGACGCAAGTCAGTGCCACGAGTTGAAGAATCTGCGGCTTTGGGAAAGTTCCAAAAGTTGAAAATCAAACACTGTGCACATTGTGGGTAACTTGATTCAATTGAAATGAGGTATTTTCATTCAGATTTGAACCATGGACTTTTATTTTCTAAACGCTATCCTTGTGCTTGTCATGCAACTGCTACAAGAGTAGCATATCGACAAAATCTTACATAGTCAGGAAGCGCTGCTGTTTCACCCCCATTCCGTTGGGTTTTTAGCTTTTATGTATCAAAGACTAGCAAGATGCCGGTTTTCCCCCTAACCCCTTCCGACTAGCGAACGAGACAGTCTCGATCGAAGCTCATGTACACAAAAATCGCGAAAACTATACTTCTCACCCTTGACCGTTTGCTAAGCTGTCCTCCATCCCCGTCTTGAGGATTCTTAAGACTTTGTCGATTGATACGCCTTATTTAGAGACTGACTTCTTCTTTTTCTTCTTATGGCGCAACAGTCCGTTGTGAAGGTCTCAGTCAACAAGCCTCTCCAGCTGGCACGATCCTAAGCTAGCTCTACATGGTCTAGTCATTTTAGGCGTTGTATCCATCATTTTGCAGGTAAGTTTAAACAAATAATATGTGGCATCACCGTCAGAGCGTCTGACGAAGTGGACCAACAGGTAAGCCCTTCACTGTTCAACGTGGGCTGAGTATCAACACCTTGAACAAAACGTGTCATTTGACAGAAATACTTCGAAGTAAAAACGAGTAATAACACAGTCACTTGCCAATCGATTTTAGTGTCGATTGTAGACTTTTCTCTGAACACGAAATTATCATTTCAACACATAAAACAGCACAAATGTACTACTACGGTTACAAAGCCAAAGCCACAACTAATTATTCGATCATCTCACAAGATCCCCTTATAATTGCAAATTGAAGCTGATACTGACGACAACATTAACCAAATTAAATTGAAAGAATTTCGCAACGCTGCGGTCTTTTACCGCATATTGCGTTCCCTCCCCTCAACAGATGCACCAATGCTGACGTAACCGCAATAATCAGCAAAAACCGACTACCATTCTCCAAATTAACCAGCTCTTGTGAATCACTTACACGCCGCAATCTCAGCTAGACGTCAGCCTTTGCCCAAACCACAACCGGGCCCCGGCCATCTCCCATTTCCCAACGATGTCACCGAAAAACCAGTCTCACACTCGATTGGTCCACTTATCGGTCGATGACAAGCGGCCAAACCGTTTTGCCACACAAATCTCCGCGTAATTATGTAATTTTTTAGCAGTCAATGCGGCGATTTTTATTTCGATCTGCGATCCAAGCAATTCGCCGATCACCGAACTGTCCGCACACAATGTGTAATCCGAAAATGTGGGTAATTGGTACAGCCGCGGAACGGGCGTCGGTCTGGGACAAGAAAAAATCACAGGCAGGAGGTGGACAATTATTTCGTGAACCTATGACCAAGTCAGTCGGGCCGCGCAATGAATTTCAATTAGCCGCGCCGTTGGACACCCGTTGTCGACGAAAGTTCCACCGGCCATAACCGGAACGCACTACCAGTGCCCGAAGAAAGTCGATCGAATGAAATGGAAATCGGAACTTGACATATTCGACACATTCAACGTATGTTCGTCGAAAGCGAAGGTGCAGCTGAATGGCGGCATGGGCTGTCAAACCGATTTTCTTTCAAAAAAAAAGAAAAAAAGTAGAACAAATCACTCACAGTGTCGCCCATATACATGTACGTGTCAAAAGCGTCGATAACTGTAAAATACAATAAATTAAAATGGTGAATTAATGGCGTTTCACTTTCGTGACAGTCGCGAGAACCACTCCCAGACGTGCGGGCGGTCCGGTAACCAGCGGCGGCTGACGAACAAAGTACGATCGGTGGCCGCTACACACGCAACTAATTCGTGGAAAATTAACTTCTGTCCAACAATTAAAACTATGTTGAGGGCTTTCGTGGGCATAGCACTAAACTCAGCGGAACAACAGCGACAGGTGTTGGCTTACAAAAATGGAAAATGCGGGGAAAGTTATCTTACGGATGCTACGCACGTCAGGATGTCTTCGCGGCTAGGGTCATGGACACTCTACGTGGGATCCGTGTGAGCAAGAGCTGAATTAACAAACAAAAGACTGCGCCAGACTTTGTTGGAGCGTACACGATAGTCAGACAGTGAACAGATTCGTTCAAGTTGCTGATCGCAACTCTCTCGTAAAGTGGTTGGTTTAATGGCATCGTTGGTTGTCACTAAGTTGTGGATTTATTGTTTTCAGCTCGTGCTTACGAAAATTTAACGTAAGTGAATCACATTTTTGGAAATAAAAACCTCTTTCTGAGACTCAAAACATGAGAAAATCCCGTTCGGAAACAAAGAAGTGTATATAGAGTCACACTAGAGCCAACCCTAGACTTTCGGATAATAACTGACAGCTACAGAAGACAAATTTCCTAATGCACTTGAGACTTCAGGTGATAATGGTCTTATTCAACATACAGGAGCTCGTCGTACAGATGGAGGATCAGTTATTAAACCAGATCGGGCGTGGGGAACTGGCGTATTTTCGTCTATTCCGCCAAGCTTAATACAATCTCTGCGAATAGAGAAAAGTTCATGTGATTGTGACATAGTGAGTTTATGTGGAAATCTTCACTTGTCAAACTGAAAAGGCAATTTACAAAATTTATTGACCACAACGTTGAATCGTGTGCCCACGAATGTTCCTTCTTGTTCCCAATTTGTGCTCTATGCCGGCTCTCCAACTCATAAAATTTACTGTTGGCCATTGGCACAGTTTCGAACGCCAAGTTGAATGAGATCTCAATAAACTTTTTCTCAGCACCTTTACTTGTCGTGATTGTTATCTCCGACGATGTTCTCGAATTCAAATTCAAATTGTTCCTTGTGTTGCACATACGTGTTACATGACCTACATGCCTTAAGTACCTGCACCTGACTCAAGTCATATCGCGGTTGAATCTTTGCATTAAATCGCCAATGGAACGTTGTGAATTTAACGCACGCACAAATCGTGTGTGACATTCTTGATGTGTTTACTTTACGATTAGTGCGGGATTTTAACACATACATATGCTTCAACATTTTTTTGGTCGATCAAGCACGAGACGATTTAAACAGTCATTCTGTACTATATTTTGTGAACTTACTTTAAGGATGTCCACAAATTTAAGAAGAATTTTATGTCTGAGGGGGGCAAGCAATGGACAACGGCCATGAGGCGAATATCAATACTTCTGCGTTCAATATTTGTGGATGACGTACTGAACGGAAATGGGCTTATAACTGTTGCATTCATGGTGAAGGATAGTCGTAAATAGAGAAATGTTACGAAAGAACCCTGTAATGAAGAGGGACGGTTTATTAAACTTTGTATAAAGTACAGACAAGTGAATAGGTTCTGGAGAATCGCTGTCCACCCCACAGTGCCTGGCAACCACGTAGTGGAAATGATACGGAACTGCATTTGACAGGACCTTTCCGTGAGTAAACATCTCAAATAGTGGTCCACCAAGTGTTACAGCTAGTTACGGAACAACCACGGCAGATTTAAACACTTTAAAATGTTGGGTTGGAGGCAACATCCACTCCTGAATGAACAGCAGCACATGAATCTCGCGTGAATGCTGCATGAGTAGAAGGGTCCAACTAAAGGCAGCTTTCGCAATCGAGCGAATACAGTTCCATTTTCGATCAGTTTCATTCATTTGTGCCTACTTGAGTGTCAGTGAATCGCTTTCCTCCACGTAGGTTGGCTTTTCAGTTTTGCTCACGTCCATTGATGGCAAAGTTGCAGATGCTCCTTGTTAGTTTGCATTTTGACAAACATTGAAGTCTGTGTACGTTCACTAACTGCTGCTCTTTAAGTGTTACTCAGGCCACAGCGCCAGCTAGTCAAAACTGTGTGCATGAACATGTGACCGAACATTCTGAATGAGTTAGGTAGCCAGGTAGAGAGGCAATTTAGCGTAGTCCGAAAGTTCATACAGTGAAATTCAGTCATGAACACAATGACCCACAGTAGCCTCCCTTGAAGGCTCTGGGTGCAATCACCGACATGAGCACCATTCATAGTGCCCGGATCCACCTCCTTCTCGTCAAACGTGGCCGTTCACTTGTGAGATTACGCATAATCCTAGTATTTGCACCTCCACCCGAAATACCTATTTCACAAATTGAGGTCATACAATGAATCAACATACTTGCGAAATTACCACTTTAATTGCACACAAATCTTGCCAAAGAGTCTCCTGCAATCAAACTTTCTTTTGCACTGCAATCGAGTTGATCTTGCACCCTACTGTTTGGGAAAAGTAAAACTCGTTAATGTCGCCATACGGTGTTAAGGATTTATTTTTAGCCGCTTCATTACTCACCGACTTTAATGACGCAACTTGTGAGCCTCTTATCCAACTGCGCAATTCATTTTGTGGGCAATGTGCGCATGATGCCTTGATGCTTGGATAATCTAGAGATATTGTCGAAGAGATACGATTTGACTTTTTCCCTTGCGCGATGGAAGCTGTTTCATCGCGCGGACAGGTCAAAGTTTCAGTTTGCACACATTTAAAATTCTCTTGGTATCTGTCCAAGAGTCAGTCATGGGATATATGATTCTTTGGATATAGAGCTGACAGACTGTTTCTACACATTATATGTCTTGTCACTGCGAATTAGTTGCTTTTTGCCTCCAGCTTCGGCAGTTTTACTTCTCGATAAAGACTCAACAAGCCACTCCATCAAGGGCGATATTGCTCTCTGAACACTTTCTTCACAATCTTACACTGGCTTTAGGGGAAGATTGTGGTCCACTATGCTACTAAAGCAGCGCGACACCCACAGATAAGGTGGTATTCTCTTCAATGACTCATGCTTTTCATTAGAGACTTAAAGTACGGCCAGTGTCGTCAGATTAGTGGCCAGACAGACCCCCGACTAGGTAACCAACGTTTCCTCTTGGCTTTAGCCCAGTTTTTAGGTCACATCTCATGGGTTTAACCTTGTGATGGATAAGAGCTAGCCAACCATTGCCTTTTATGTATCTATTTATTATCAATTTCAATGTAAAGTGCCATTGAACGTCGTATTTAGCGTTATCAGCCGAACTGAAAATCCCAAAAAAATACTTCAATTCTTTAACTTTCTTTTTTCAGGTGATTGGACTTTGCATATCCATTGCAATAGCAGAGAAAGAACCCAGCAAAGATAAATCGATCAAAGCATCTGCACCAGCAAGCAAGCACTCGAGGTCTTCCAAAAGCCTTACGGACAACCGTGGCAAGCGAACTCTGTCAAATCTTGGGTATCCCGGCTTCTCATACTCTGTGGACGCGAATCGGAGACAAGGCGCCGCTGATGGACGAGCTTTCTATGCTCAGGACGGTCTGTACAACGGACAAAGTGCCATAGGTCTCCAAATCCACACGCATTCACTTTAAAAGCAAATTCAAATGTGTGTCTCGTTTTTTTTCCAGGCCAATACTCGTTCCCTGAGACGTCCAACCATCTGGCCGACTACAGTCAGTTCTCCCAGTATCCACAGTACCTGGAAGCGCCCGAGCCCATCATCGAAATCATCATCAAGGACAGCAACGAAACCCTTCCCACGCAATCTCCCCAGCCTCTGATCCAGAAGAAGAAGAAGGAGAAGGTCCACGTCTACTATGTGAAGTACAAGAAGGACGAAAACAACAAACTGCACTTGGAGGAGCCAATCGCCTCGCTGAACAACCACGAGACCGATGTGACCGAAGAGGAAGAGGAGGAGATCGTACACTACCCGACCATTGTCACTCCGATTCCTCCGCTGAAGACGACAACCCTACGCACGATTATCCACCCCGACTCCGAAAAGTTTCACAGCAACAGCGGCATCCACGTAACCTTCGGTTCAGAGGACCGATCTCAGTCGGGCCACGAACTGCAAGAGGATAACGCCGAGAGTGTCCTGAGCTCGGTCGTGGCATTGCCGCAAACCGCTAATTTCCCACCAAAACCAGCACCAACCGCCAATGTCAGGGCTGACTTCGGTGACGCAAGGACTGCCTTGGCCGATCGCTATCAGGGGTACCAGAGCGGATCCTACTATCAGAATCAGAACGTGCAGCCCGAGTACAAGCCGTCCATTCAGCAGCAACAACTCCCTGTCGCTCAATCGCTGCCCCCGTTCAGACCTCAACCGCAGCAGCAATCCCATCAGAGCTTCCAGCAGCAACAACATCAGCAGCACCAGCAGTATCAGCAGCAGCAACAGAGGCAGTACTACAGCCAGGTGCAGCAGAGTCAAAGTCAGAGCCAGAGCCAGAATCAAGCTGGCAAGCAGTACCCACGACCCACAGCGTCCACCCCCTCGTCGTCTTCGCAGTACCAGAGCTATCAGCAGCAAAATATTTTCGCCCAACAGCCACAGTACCAGCAGTATCAATACAGCCAACAACAGCAGCAACCTCGTCCCCAGCAACAGCAGCAACAACGACCAGTAGCTCAGCCGCTCAAGCAAACCGTGTTCTTCCCAACGCCACCGCCAAAGAGTCAAGATCTCCAATCCCACCAGAGCTCGGGTAGCTACCAGCCCGTGAAGTTCCGGCCCACACCGGTTCCCAGCGGTCAGAAAGTGGAGCGTCCTCCGCTAGCTCAAATTCAGCCCTACAACCGTCCGCCATCGTTCGCTCAGAAACCGGCCTTCTCCACCCAGCCGCAGGGATCTATCTTCGACAACGGCAATCGCTACCAGAAGCCCCAGAAGAGCCCAAGTCCCAAGCCTGAGCAGAACTACAACCAGCAGCCGCAAATCCCGTACAATCACAAGCCACAATCACCCACCAGCAGCTTCAGCCAGAACTCGAACTCAAACTCAAACCTCGGCCAACTGCACAACTTCTTTGACATCCGCCCCTCCAAGGAGACGGAGCTGTTGAAGGCCATTCCGAAGTTCGAGCAGCACATCACCGAAGTCGGAGGCAACCGCTACAACAACTACTCGCCCTACTCGAGTGGCAACCAGGTCATCCACGACATCCCCGCTCCAAATCTGGGTCCGACTAACCCCACCACTCCCAGCTCCCAGCAACGTCAGACGTCGTCTGCCGGCCAATACAACGTCAACTCCGGCTCCTACCGTCAGCAGTTCAACAACTTCGTCACGTCGCCCAGCCCGCTCCAGTATCAGTCCACCACCCAGGCCCCGCAGTACATCCAGTCGAACGACGGTCAGCAAATTCAAATTGTCACCCCCATGCCATCCACCAACTACTACAGCAGCCAGCGTCAGTCTCAGTCGCAGTCGCAGTCGCAGTTCGTGTCATCCGGCTCCCAGCCGCAGGTCATTCCCAACTCCCAGCCAAGACCGCAGCAGCTGTACAGTCAGCAACAGCAGCCACGCCAGTCAGAGTCCTCCCAGTTCAGTGTGTCCACCTTGCATTCGGACGTCTTCAGGGAGCTCGAACACCGGAAGAACAGCCTGACCAAGCAGGAGAACGGCAACGAGGCCAAGAACAACCATACGAACTTCCCCGGATCCTCAGCCAAGGCCGCCACTCCATCTACCACGCCGGCCGCATCGTCGGCTATAAGCAAGAACGCTGCGCAGGCCTCCCTCCAACTCCCTGACGAAGTGCCCGATGACCTCAGGCAGCAACTGCTCTCCTCCGGCATCTTGGACAACGCCGACATCAGCATCCTCGACTACGACAAGGTCGGCGATGTCGCCCTGGAAAACCTGCCCGCCGAGCATCTGCAGCACTTCTACGGCGCCGGTGGCGGCGCACAGATCTCCGAATCGAACAAGGTGCTGACAGTGGTCAGGCCCAACGGCGACAGCGTCAATTTCTCCGAGAAATCCATTGATAAGGCGAAGGAGACCAAGAGCTTGCCACAGAAACAGAATGTCGACCTCAAGGTCATTCGCTTCAACGCCAACAACGAGAGGAGCGTCTCCGACAAGTTCATCAAAACTGACTCGACCGTGGTGCCGCCTGTCGATTTGGCCGATCGTCAATACAGCAGGTATTTGCCCCTGAAGATCAACGGCGCTCAGTTCCCCATTCCCGATGTGGAAGAACTGCAGGGCAAGAAGGTCGCCAGTGTGGTGGTCCTGGCGCCAGTGGACAACCTGCAGGGCCTCGACAAGGACGCCACCGACGATGGACGCAGCGAACGTGACACTACCGACTCGAAGGAGGTGAAATTCGTCAGCGGCGACATCATCAAACAGCTCATCAAGAAGCCCACGAGGGAGAACTTCCGCAAGTGGCTCGAAAAGGAATCCCGGACGGACGTTGACAGTCAGTCTGTCGTGCTGTTAGTGGCCAAGTAAGTTACAGGGAAGGTTTGTTCAGCGTCAAGTTTGACGAATTTCGCAACAGGAATGGAACAGACTAAGAATATTCTGTATGTGACCTACTTCTCAGATCGCGTTTCAGAAAGTCGGTGCTGAAGATAGGTGTTTCATATTGCTTCTGGTTTCACATTTCAAACTCACAAATTCAAATGTATGTAAATGAATCCGATCAGATTCGTCGGCCTTCCATTCCACGCCAGTATCGATGCGATTCCAATCGGGTTGGTGGATGATTGAAAGATATGAGCGTGACTTATGTTTGAATCGTGTTTTGAGCAGTTACCAGCGCCCCAACGTGTTACATTGCTTACTCGTCATCGAAATGTAAAGACATCATAAATATGTATTTAGACCGTGTAATAAGTGAAGGTGAATAGGCGCAATAATTTGTGGCATCACTCTTGTTAGCCTTCAATCTGTTTTTTTTTTTTCTTTTTGTTCGACGAGCTTTCAAACTCATGGCTTGCAGTAAATTATACATTTCCCCTTCAAAATGATGCGATTATTGCACAATTCTGTAACTGATTTGAATATGTTTATTTTCGAGTTTCTGTGGTGGTTGGACATGTGCATCCAAACCAGGCTAGGGGCTAGTGGGTGAGCAGCACATACACAATCTTAGTCTGCCTTAACTCTGTGGCAGTGGATGGTGATGGTGTTACTAACGAAGGCTTTTAGATATAACTGCGGTTATTACGGGCTTAACCTCAATGCTGATTTTGAAACTGGAGCAACCCACTGACCGGACTTTTTTGCTATCGACAGCCATGTCCTCTCTGTTTCACCCACTCTCTCTCTCTCTCTCTCTCTTTGGCTCAACAGGATTGTTTCTTTGCTAAACTAATACGTGAGCGTTCAAGCCTTAAAAAAAGATGGAAGGCCTTCTTCTAGAAATCGGTCCAAACGTGAGATTTCGCAGATGGCATGGACATCGTCGTCAATCTTGTAGTTAAGCCATTAATGGAAAAACACGCGTAAGAAAAATGCAAAGTACATACCCGTCGTCAAGCGAAAATTGATCCGTCGTTCAGTACCTAGTGAGGGACTTTGTCCATCTCGGGGCACATGTGAACTCCACAAGTCACGCTCTAATCGAGATCAGTCGTAGAATTGACCTTGCTAGTTTGGTCTTTGAGAACAACTAATATCCCTGAATCGGATGACAAAATCATACTCTTGCCTTGCCAGCCCCTATCTCGGTTCGAAAGCTGGAGGGTTAGTGCTTTAAATGGCCCTTGAACCAATCCAAAAGCGAGCGATAAAACTTTTAGGTGACAACAACATCGCGGGTTCGACGTACGTTTTGTTTGTCCGCGTTTTATCGCTATTTTAACAAACGATGCTCAAGGCAGCTAGCCAACTGCATTCCTCCTCTCTTGGAATTCATCCGCAATATAGCTCAATATTTCCCAGCAGATATTTAAGGCCAATGTGCAAAGATACCTCCTCTCCCTCTCTCCCTTCGGACCGTGCTGTGTCCTATCCCTGATAATTAAGGGTTTTAATAACTCCTTGGGCATTCGCAAATTATAGAAAAAACCGATGCAGTAGTGGAGAGCAAAATTGACATATCATTTAATATTGACGATCCTGAGAACGTCCAAGTTTTGCCGAAAGGGGGAATCACCTGGAGATTACTACGCTTGTGGTCCTATAATATAATATGGGTGATGCTGCAGACCTTTGAGCGCCCGGACCTAGGTTGTACGTTTTATGCGAATGCGAGCGGCTATGTTTTAGATGATATTTTTTGACAGTTCAACATATGTCAGTTCAAGTGCGTAGTGATCGACGCACGTACACATAAAGCCAAGTTACTGGTCTTATTTTTGTTATTTACTGGAAACTTGGCCCAACAATGTAAGCTTCATTTGGTCTACTAGAGAGCTTTTGGCACGGGGATCCATTTATAAACTGTCAGCGACTATAAACATACATCTTCTTCTTTTTCCAATGGCCCTATAGTCCGGGGTACACCTGAACCTCAACTAACAAGACAGCACTGCCCTTACCTTCAAGACAGCACGGCAGCCTTCAGTTTCGCACGCCAAGTTAGTTGGGGTCCTTTCCATCGGCTTCGTCGTCCTTTATTGTGTTGTACCACTGGTTGGGAGTCGAAGTCTTTTCGGGCTGGAGCAGTGTTATCTATGCGCTCTACATGGCCAACACATCTTGGACGTTAAGTCTACGCCTGGCTCGGCTTATGTTGCTGCACAGTTCGTGGTTAAATCTTCTTCTCCAGAAACCAACTCTTCTCTCGACAAGACCATCTTCATAAGTTCATGAGATAGTCCAGGCTTCCACGCCATAGAGCAGGACAAGGATGATCAACGTCATATGTAGTGTTAGCTTGGTCCTCCGATAGATGGCTTTACTACTCAATTGCCTCTTGATCACAAGGAAACAGCAGTGACAAGAGTTATTCTGTATTTAATCTCGCTACTGATGTTGTTCGTAATATTAACTTGGAGCAGATGTAGATGAGGTCCCTCGAAGTTGTTGCTACCTATCCTCTAAATGGTTACAGTAAAGGCTATACAGAGGGCGCCACGAGATGTCAACTTGACTCTTTCATTTACAGGGATCGATACTAGCCTCTCGCCAATTTGAGAGCAATTAACAACTTCGCCATGAATGAACAGGCCCATGACCCCTAATCACACACATGGACACAGGTGGAGCTACGTGGCTCTACACGGCAAATCTGACCCAGCATTTTGCACAAAATTATTGATTTCTCCAAAAACCGCACGTTTTTTCTTCCAATTCCTCTAATAACACAATTTATCATTTCCCAGGTCGTCAGAAGAAGGACAAGAGATTTTCATGTACGACATCGCGACCGGAGCAGTGAACAAACTGAACGGCGAATTGTCGAGCGCCTTTGTGAACGTCGCGGAGGAGAATGCAAGCGCAGAGAATCTTGATCACGCCTCAACCTTAGATCCCAGCATCTTAGAGCATATGATGGAAAAGAAGACAACTGTGTGACCGAACTGAACGAAAATCCGCGCGCCACTGACTACGCTAATGTTATCTGCTCATTTGAAATTCGCCATGCAATGTACCATAAAGCTTCATCTAATTAGCTGAACAGAGCCGTAAGCCCTGCGTTTAGCGATTAATTTAAATTCTTCTGTTCATTTCCCTCTTTTTGCTGTGGAAATTGTTTTTATTTTTTCGTTTTATTTAATT
This sequence comes from Eristalis arbustorum, assembly GCA_916610145.1. Classification (NCBI taxonomy): domain Eukaryota; kingdom Metazoa; phylum Arthropoda; class Insecta; order Diptera; family Syrphidae; genus Eristalis; species Eristalis arbustorum. The sequence goes on from OU744319.1 coordinate 43,537,210, forward strand.
AGTGAGGAATGTGTAAGAAGAGGAGAATAGTTACTGGCTAAATTATGATTGAATTGTGATGGAATACTGAAAATCATCCTCGGCATGTATTAGTTGTCACAAAGTTCAGTTTCTTTTTTGTGTTGTGTGTATAAACTTAAGGACTAAGTAAAATTTACTTTTAAATTAATTTTTTGTACATATGAACTTAGCATAATATATATCATTACTTTTAAATTAATAAAAACTCTTTGAAAAGTAGGTTTTTGTTTTATTACCACTGTTAAGTTCCTCTTCTTAGGTCAATGTGCTCATCGTTGGCTAAACATTGACGCTGGCGAGAAGAGAAAATCAAAGCAGAAAAATGAACCTCTCCTTCAAGGTGCGCACCCACCCATTCGCCAGAAGGAAGTCCCAATGTTACCGGAGACGATTTCTTTAGAAAACTACCAATGGAAGCATTTCCCATCGATTCTGGGAAATATCTCCAGCACTGTCACGAAAATCAATCTCCATTGACGTCAAGCTGCAGGGCCTTCCCGCGTTTCTGTAGGCTCCCACTCCTTCCACGTGACCAAAAGCCGAATCCAGACATCAAGCTAGTCCGACATTAATCAGCTAGCCACGCGATGATGGGGCGATAAGGCTACAATTCGCGGAGTCGTTAATGAATCCTTCATAAAACGATAAAAAATAGCGACGAGTCCTTGGCTCGAATGACGGATCCCCTTCGATTACGAAACGGTTAGCCCAGCGCCCCACATCGTTCTTTGGCGGTACTCATCGACCACGTGTTGGTGGCTCAGAGGCGGCGTCGAACCACGCATGTCCCAGCAGTAGCAAGTCCAATGTTTCGAGAGCCCAACTCCGGCCGAATTGATGAGTCTAATCATGTCGTTTGAGTTGAGCACTGCATACCGACGTTCAATGGAGCACTTCTACGGTCGATTCCCAGAGGACAATATCTGGTACCTCGTCTATCCATTCTTCAAAATCTTCAAGTACTGCGGCTTCGCGCCGGTGAAGCTGTGCCTCGACAAGTTTCCCCACGTGCGGTTCCAGCCAGACCGGAGATCGATCTTCCTGAGTGTCGGTTCATTTGTCTGCGTCCTCGGTGGGTAGATGCTAGGCGGTGTGTACGTCAGAATGAGTACTAACGTGTTATCTTGCAGTGGGCTTCAGCTACGGCGTCTACGAGCTGAGTTTGTACGAGACACTCGGTTTCCACAAGACCGCTACCGTCATCTCGTTCATCGCGAGCTGGGTGCAGATATTCTCGCTGTTCATCCTGGGATGCGCGGCCATGGTGACGTCCTGGATAAACCTGACCAAGATGAGGAATTTTATCGCGAAGATAAGCAGCATCGACTACGCCCTCGAGATGACCGGGGCCGTGATATCGTACAAGGTCTACCGGAAGCGGCTGCTCATCCAGGCCGGCATGGCGTTCTTCATTCCCACTGTCCTCTCGATGGTTAACTGCGTGATGATCAAGTCGCCGTTCACGCTCAGCGCGAGCTGCTACTGGTTCATATGCTTCGCGCCCATGCTGTCACTGACGCTGAAGGAGATCAAGTTCTACAACCTCATGTTCCTGCTGAAGGGCAAGTTCAACCTGGTCAACAAACAAATCAAGAAAATCGGCGAGAGTAAGCTGCTGCACAGCGGCGCGATAAGTGTGTTCCACAAGACCTCGGACAGCGTCATGCTGGTGCGGAAGGATGCAAAGCTGACCGAACAGATTCGCGCCCTCGCGGATATCTACTCGAATGTTGTTGACTGCGTCGACCTGGTGATGGAGCTGTTTTCCCTGCACATCCTGATGACAACGATTATATCGTTTGCTGTCGTCACCATCCAGAGCTACAACCTCTTCGCGTTGATTGTGCACTCACTGACGATGGAGATTCACGAGATCGTCTTCACCGTCCTGTGGATTGTGATACAGATTCTGATGATTGGAGTGAATGTGATTGCCTGCAATTTGACCTCTGATGCGGTGAGTGGTTGTGATTCAAGTGATTATGTTGCACCTACGACTTTTACTTTGAGCGTGACTAGTTTGAAGTTTTTCACTTGAAGTTGACCCAAGTTCAAATTAATTAAGTGGTGTGTGTGTCAATTTGATATCGCTTCATTTTGTTTGATGTCTCTATTTGTCTAATCAAGTTTGACACTCGTGGACAATACGTCATGGATACGTTTGATGGTCCCGAACAAGTTGATTCCAGTCATCAAAGCCATGGAGTCTAGTTGGAAGATCTTTGCCTTCCTTACAAATCATAGAGTTCGCGTTGGAACCTCGTTCTTCAGATAAGAAAAAACTACCGCAGTCCTAGGGCACGCTTTGGTCTTTCCAAAATCTGCAGACGATCTGTGGTGACCGTCGTTTAGAACTTCTTCGCACCCGTCGGGATAGGCCGTTTGTACAGGCTACAAGCAGATATTGGGGAGAATTTTTCTTAGATTCTGAAGGTCTTGTCAGAATTTGGGGCAAGAACAAAGGCAGTTAACAGCATCCTCGTTTTCCTTTTTCTCGCCGTAGCCTCTGTATAAGATAAATTTGGCGATGCTTAAAGACCACCAGTTAATGATCCAACTACCATTCGAAGCAATTTTGTGTCGCACAATCCGGATTTTTTTTTATCTTCGAAACCGTAAGCGGCTTTTTATGTATGGTCTTTTGTTGTTGTTCAGATAATTAATTTACAATTGTTATATGTTACTGCGAAGCCAAAGGCTTTTCTGCAAAAGATTGCATTTCTATCTATTCATATCTTAGTACGCATTACTTACACAATTTATTAAAAAAAATTCAAAAAGCTATCATTTTATAGATTTAAGCTGTTTGTATTGTTTAGAAGAAAATTCTGTGTGCGGGTTTTCTTTATTTTTATATTTGGAATATTTCTTAAATCGGGTGGTAGTGTATTAAAGATTTTTGGTATACTGCATTTCAACTGTCTCTGGCTGTAGTTGTTGTAGAAATGGGGTTCACGCAGCATACCTTGTGCCCGCCTTCTGGTATTAAGTCCATGTTGAAATGGTATAATAAGCCGGTTGTCATCATAGTATTCCAGAATTAAGGTCATCTTTAAGATGTCGGCTACAGAAAGAATGTGAAAATTTGCTTGACCTGAAGCACTGTATTGATGCCTTAGGCCTATCTTCTTCAGCGCCGTATATTGAAGTATTTTTAGTTTATTTACAAGTGTGGCAGATGCATTGCCCTATGCAGGAATACCATACCTCAGTTTCGATTCCACCAAGGCGTAGTAAAAAATGCGAGGTGCCTGCAAAGCTTTTTGGGGCTTGCGCGCAACTTATCAATATGCGTATATCACAGAAAGTTGCATATTGCACACGTTCACTTTTACTATATGTTTGTTTTTACAGAAAATTGCCTATTGTGCATATATTCTCTAAACCAATTTGCTACCAATCCTCTTATTCCAGCATGCTCTAGTGCTTCAATTAGCTTGTCATGGATTAGGTTATGAAATGCCTTACTGAAATCCACGAATAACACTATGACATGATAACTTTTCCTCAAGCTTTCATTTCTTGATTTCTTTTGCAAAGATTTTTTTTGAATGGCCGCTCGACGTTTAAATAGGATCGAAATTTCAGGCGGTGGTATTCCAAGTATTGGTATCTCACTGACCGCTTCTTTGAATGCCAGAGCTGTATGGTCGAGGGATGGTCGAGGGGTTCGTTTGTAGTCCACTCCTCCCTTGTTGGGAAAAAATCTTTGCAAAGGTATTTTGTTGGCAGACACAACAAATGTTGTTCAGCGCGAATAAGGATATCTTCTAGGAACTCCTAATGCCAGTATGGTATACCTCGTTCGTCGGTTGCACGTTTCCTCTGTCTACACAATTATCAATGATGGTGGCTCAGCAGCAGTGCATCCACAAATTGTCGTCGTTTCTGTATTCGACGATGGCATACCGCAGAGCCCAACAGTGTGTTGCGTAAGTACTGGCAATCTCCGGTATGGGTTCTATGTCGAAACACCTCTTTGTTCGCATTGGACTTTCCAGCTCTAAATCGTACTGACCTGAGTGAATGATCATATTTCTCACATCTAGGATGTCGCCAGAAAGAAACTCATATGAAAGGGTACAGTTCAACAATCGCCTGGATAACGAGCAGCAAAGGCTCAGTCCGTTTGTGAGGTGGATGAGTCCACCCCTCATTAGAGGGAGCTAGATAACGAATATGGGCAATGTGTGAAATGCATCAGAACGGATGAAGTTGACGAACTTTTAACTTTTGTTGCGTTTGACAGTTCATTCTCGAATGTTATCATCTTACTCTCATGTCGTTCTAGGTTTGCATGTATTTCATTCGGCACCTCTTTCCATTCCGCAAAATGGCATTTTTGTGGATTTCAACTGCAACCGCGCGCTTGGGCGTTTGCGAGTCTAGATGAAGGTCTTTCGAGTACAATGGTTCATCACTAACCTAACGCGTGTGCAGGAAAAACGATATCGCTCCTTAATCGACCTGCTGAGAAGCTAGGCCCTTAGCCTTTACGGGCTGTAACGCTTAATTCTAAGTCCAACTCGACTGGCCTGGTCGTTGATGCACAAACTGGTTTAGGAAAATTTCTCACCCATCCCTGTTACCGATTTAGTTCTTTGGTAACAGGAATACCACTCATGGCCGAAATAGCTTGCGAATGATCAGAATGAGGAGTTTTTCTGCGCTTTGTTGCCGCTTATGTGGTCGTTTTGCTGACGTTCGTTCACGTCCATCTGTGATTTTATTAGGAGACAGCAGTGGGAACTGCAACAAACGGATTTGACTGCCCTGTTTTTTATTTAAAACTACCTTTCAACAATTGATGCAGTAAACTCCATCATTAGACCATGCTTGCGTGCTGAGTGAAGCGGTTTTAGACCGCGATTTATATTCCATGGCAATTCATTCCGCATGTCATTTAATCAACATTCAGATTGTTATCTGTGTATGAAGTTCAATAAATGGAACCTGCCGATGAGGTTGTTTTGTCGATGAAAAACAACAGCATGTGCGATGAATGGAACCTCAGGATCGTTCGTCCGGTCCGACGGGAGGAGTTAGGGACAATCTGACAAACTGGTCCTTACTAGATCTACTGCGACATTCAGTAGATGAGAATCAAACTCTAGAACCGATTATCGCATATGACAAAGTGGCGGGTCTAAGTTCTACATCAAGCACTGTGTGCGTGCTATGGTTTTCTCACAAATGCAGATACCTACATTATTATGCCGACTCTGAACCTAACATTTTTTCTAGACAGAAAATACTCTTTGAGCATTGTCAGTTACTCGATAGAGGTGGGAGCGTGAACATTTTTTGTCGTACAGATCAGAAATCGAGCCTACGACGTCGAGGTTGGGATCGACGCACATAACCACAACGCTACTGGTGCGGATCCAACACCTTCGGTTGTTTGATGGCTTGTTGATTGAGAACCAGGTCCACCTCGAACTGAAGTGCCAGAACAAGAAAAGAAACAACACCATCACTCAACACTTAAAAAACATAAAATATACGAAAATTCATTGTGGAAAAAACACAGTAAATATTTCAGTGTGTGCAGGCCAGACGTTTAAATGTTCAAGTCAGTTAACAAAATAACGTACTTACAAGAGAGTCCCCCGCAAAAAATAGAGAATAGATAGAGACAACAATTCGTCTAGGTCAAGTTTATAAATAAATCAACATTGTTTTCAACAACAACACGAAGTAGCCTTCGCAATCTTTATTTTGAAACCAAAAATGTCACCTGGATGACATGTTAATTCGCAACAAAACAGTTGAAATTTAGTCACCCAAATTGGCGGTCGTAAATTCAGACAGAATGTCTACTGTCATTTGAACTATTCATAGCCAAGGATTGATTTATAGAATTTTATAGGCACTTCACTTTGCCAACAATTGAGCGTCACGAAGCTTTTGGAATTTGTTTCCTTGTCACTTTCAAGCTTCCTTTCTTATTGAAGCTTGATCCTTGGTCTATTTTGAATCATTTGTCCTCTCATATTATTATTTATTCATTCATGGAGTAATGTGCTTGCGCCTTCACTTGTTACTGAAATGAGGATAACTTAATTAATAGGTCAAGATCTTCACCAACACTACAACACCAAAGTAAAGGAATTACTTACCAACGGAAATGTTCATGCTAAATGGCAACATTGTGGGTCAACTACTACGCTGTGTTCAGGTTCGATTCCCAAGCACGATAAAAAACTGAGGTCCAGATATGCTAAAATTGTGCACACAACCAATATGAAAGTGCCAATCTGCCCATCACTGCGAAACTTGATTAGCAAATTGCGTCATCATCTTTAGGGCCCTGCATGTGCTCGCATTTTTTACTCGATAGTCCGCCATGGACTCCAACTCATCAGGATCCATGCTCAAATGTAACTAAGCGAGTTTTTCACAATCTATCACGCCAAATAGTCTAATAGTTGGTAGCTTGTATTCGCGAACTTATTCTTTCGGCGATTAAAACCCTGACGTAGCTTGGAACAGCATAATATGGATGGCGCTGCAGGTCTATCACGACTGGAACGAGCTGCCCTGTAATTTTAATGGCTGCATTCGTGATTTGGATCTGTCACATTCACCGAAGAGTCGACGCAGATACCCACTCTTAACTTTGATATACTCTACAAGATTCTGGCTTTTTTAGAATATATTAGACATCGCAAATCGAGTCCAATCTTATTCTGTGACGTTGTCCATCATCTGCCTCCAAGACATAATCATTTACAGCCACTTTCGTTGCATCGCAAGCGTCAGTTAATGAAATACCGGACACGGTCCCTGCCCGACCAATGTTCACAAACAAACAGATTCAGATGAACATTTTCAATCAAATCCCAAAAAACTTCGTTACAACATCCACCTAATTCGAGGTCACCTACTTTGACTAAGCAAAATTCACTGGTTGTCGTCCGGATGGAATGACAGACAGACCTCTGCCTTTGCCAGACTTATTCACGACCGATGACATCAACCCTTCAGTGGTTCCAATTTCTTATCGACGATGGTAGTTATTTGGGGTCACCTTATTACGCTCCCTCACCCGATGTACTCATGAAAACGTGCGATTTCACCCGCTTACCCCACCCCACCCAGTTGACTATCGGTACCAATGGAATAACCACCAGACCAGACTGAACTGAGCATAATCCACGCGAAGGATCTGCTTTTATCGAAATCAGAGATCAAGCGTAATTTCCGTCCTCAATACCTCTGTCCTGACACGAGAGCGCTCAATAAAATCGCCCATAAACCCATAAAGCCAGACATAGCCTTGAGCCAGCGCTGCACGTTGCGACACCCAAAGGGGAGGGACCCAGTGGGACAAGCGCAATGTTTATATTTACGGTGCGGCTTCTCTGTGGGTGGCAGCCACTTGTTGCGTCCGCGTTGCCGCACCACGCATGTGCCACGGAAGGAGAGGCATGTCGCTGTCAGCACGGCAATGCTTGCGCTGGCCGAGTAGTTGCCCTTGATTAATGAGTGAAATTATGTCGTTTGGGTTGTCCACAGTGTACCGACGCTCCTTGGAGCACTTCTGCGGTCGGTTTCCCGAGGACAACATTTGGTACCTCGTGTATCCGTTTTTCCGAGTTTTCAAGTATTGCGGTCTGGCGCCAGTGAACATCTACTTGGATAAATTCCCCCACGTGCGGTTTCAGCGGGACAACAAGTTCGTGCTCCTGGATCTGGTCGCGTTCATTGGCATTACGAGTAGGTATAGAGAGTGTAGTGCTGATTCAGTGGTGGCTGAGTGTCTTGTCTTGCAGTTGGCTTCGGCTACGGCGTCCATGTGCTGAGTCAGTTCGAGAGTCTGGGGTTTCACAAGGCGTCCACGGTCATATCGTTCATTGCCAGCTGGGTGCAGATATTCTCGCTGTTCCTGCTGGGGGCGTCCGCCGTGTTGACTTCGTGGGTGAACGTGTCCAAGTTGAGGAACTTCATCGCGATGATCAGTCACATAGACTATGCTCTGGCTATGATGGGAGCCCCGGTGTCGTACAAGGTCCAGCGCCGGAGGCTGTTCATCCAGGCCGGAGTGGCGATATTCATCCCCACCGGGCTGTCGATGGTCAATTGCATCATGATCAAGAGGCCGTTCAAACTGTCGGTGAGCTGCTACTGGTTCATCTGCTTCGCGCCCATGCTCGCGCTGACCCTGAAGGAGTTGAAGTTCTACAACTTGATGTTCCTGCTGAGGGGGAAGTTCATCATCATCAACCAAGAGATCAAGAAGATCGGCGAAAGCCAACTCCTAAAGAATGGGACGATGAGTGTAATCTCGAAGGGGACCGATAGTGTGCTGCTCGTGCGAAAGGAAACTAAGCTAAAGGATCAGCTGAGGGTGTTGGCGGAGATCTATTCTAACGTTGTCGATTGTGTTGATCTCGTGACGAAATTGTTCTCGCTGCACATGCTGCTGACCACGTGCACAGCTTTCGCCGCGATAACGATACAGAGCTACAACCTCTTCTCACTGGTCGTGCACTCGCTGGTTATGCAGCCACATGAGGTGATGTTCACTGTTCTCTGGATTCTCGTGCAGATAATGATGATCGGAGTCAATGTGATCGCTTGTAATTTGACAACGAATGCGGTAAGTTGCTGTGTGACATGTTGATTTGTTGCTTGTTGACTTGTTTGACCAAGTTTTTGAATTGCGACAGAGTACCTAATCTAGTCGTGATTTTTGTCAGAACGGAACTGTTAACATCCTTAAAAGAATCCCGAGTGTTAACAAAGTTAATTAATATGGAATTGGTCGTGGTTAAACAAGAGTTCGACACTCGACAGTGTACATAATTTTGGCGGTTTTTTGGTGTGTGGTTAGGGCACTGGCACTGTCGTGTGTCAGATGGAGAGGCCCTCAAGCTAATTGAGTTCCGTTTCTAGTTGCGTAGGCCAACGGAAGCGTAATCGGAGTTGTCCTTCGGAGCTTGGTTGCATGATTTCTCGGATTTCTTGTTCAGTCTTTTCCTTTAAAAGCAATCAGTAAATTTGAGGTTAAGGATAATACGAAGGAGTTGCTTATCGATGCAACCAACAATCTCTTCGTCTCCTTTAGTAAGTGTCCGTGTTTCTGCGCCGTATAGCTTTAAGTGGACTATCAAGATCTTAAATGGAGACAACTTGGTTTTTCGAGAAAGAGGACCTTCCAAGCCCACAAACACAGTGATTAAGAAGTGTGATCCTTCGTTTGACCCCCTTGGCTGAATGCATACATTCCTCACAGAGTAGTTTAAGGAGTTTAAAGATGCCAAAAGAATGTGTCAACACTCCCTCCCAATTGCTTCGAATAAGTTGAGCGGGAATCATTACTTTTTGCTCGTCCTCACTAAGACCAGAACAGTTTCCACACTAAATAAAGACTATTCTCGTTGCACGGTGGATGGTGTAATAGTTCCAAGAAGAAATGTGTTCGGTTGATGCGGAAAGAAAGTTCTTGGTTCCATGGAGGACCTTCTGCTTGTGACATCTCTTTTTCATCCAAGAAAATTAAGTGACTTCGACCCTGCGGTGACTTCAACTTACTATTGATATTACACGCGCCTGGATTGCGACTGTGGTCTTTTATCTTAATTTCTTGTCTCTACTATAGTATCGATGAAATTGAAAACACAATTCGTCTTCTTTCATTGATAACGATCGCTGCAAACTACTGAAACAACGTTATCAGCGTTATGACAAGCAACACCGGCTCAGAGTACTTCATCGATGTGCACACAGTTTGCCATCTGTGAATAGCCAGCGTCTTTGTGCACCCACCAGCACGGCGGTTCTTCCCTAGACTATAGAAATTCCGCGAAAAATGTGTTTTAATGTTCTACTCCACAAGGCACACTCAGTCGGTAGACAGAATATGAAAGCAGTCCAAGATGCTATAGACGCCATTCGCAAATCAACTGCTGTGAAGTGCATAGATTATATTAAAAGATGCGTGCCAGTATCGCAATTACTTTCCTCTTGGGACTCGCCTTGTGCGTTGTGTGCTCAGCCGGGCCCGTCTGGAATCAGGAGGGAGCCGCCGAACTCGAATTTGTTGGTCAACACGATCTGGAAGTAGTCGAAGGGGGTTGGGCTCCGTCAGAAGCGTGCTACGTGTGATCTGCTGAGCTTTTTGAATGTCAACCACGCAGCTTGTGCCGCTCACTGCTTAACGAAGGGATACCGAGGGGGTTACTGCGACGGAAAAACGGTCTGCATCTGTCGGTAGTCAGCTAAATATAGTCAGCGTAAAGTGAGGAAAGAAAAGCAATTATTGATAAATGAAAATTTCCCAAGCGATTGGATTTTACTTGTCAACAAAAAAATGCAGAAACATTGCCACGGCCATTTACATTTAGTAGGTTCGATCCCTGGTCTTTGCAGACGCTTTTGTTACGCCTGGCCATAAATTCTGATGAGTTAGAGTCATTGTCGGAATATAGAGTGGCCTCGAGATATCTAGTGTGTGCCTTATCTCGCCTGTTGATGCCATCTGATAGCACCTACTACTATCATTTTAGTGTTTAAAGAGGATGTGAAATGCTTCCAGATTAGATACCAGTGGCAGATAAGTTCACAGTGCCTGACACCATAGGTTGATATCGCATTTGTCCATTGCCTCCTGTAGAGGTATATGGCAATCTTTGACCTTACTACAGAGTGGATGGTTTTGCAGGATATCTCATGAATCAGACTCATAGATAGATAGAGATCAGTCTCTTGACTAGCTGTTAGCATTGACAGTCCAGCTGAGGCTGCAAAAATCCCAACACTAGCTCGTTCCTCCCTTTCAGAACGAGTGTAAGCATCGGTGTCAGCCGTTGCGTCATAGAGCACACGCAAACAGTGCATTCATATTTGTACGTACTCTAATCAGACATGTATATGACGACACACGACTTGTATGCACTCTAGATCAACCGTAAAATGTTGGAGTTGGATGAGCGAAAAACAAGTTTCACTTTCACTTACAGTTTCATCTACGTCTCGCCAGCTGTCATCAGTTTCGAGTTTCTTCTCGAATTGTGCTTGCCACGTTCTACAGGCTAACAGCCGAACATTTATTGTCCCAACCATTCGCTAAAGGCTTATAACATATAAGAGTCTGTAAGCTTTTGGCAACAGTCATCTGACATATGAATCCACACACGCACTAAACTTCTCAAAAGTGGAAAAAGTCAATTCCGTCATTTCAAAATAGCTAGCAATGAGTGAATGGATTGGGCATGCTCTGTCAAATTGGTCGAAGGAAAATATTGGGAAATTCCGTTTTGCGCAATTTGTGAACATAATGATGGATATCCGCAACGTCGATATATATACCCGTCTATTGAGCCACCCCCATGTCCGATAGGTTTTCACTTTTTATGGAGCAATAAATCAAACAAAACCCACAAAAGGTGCCAAGGTCTTCATTTGCTAGAAGACAGTCGAGTCAATGAATTTCACCAGACCAATGGTCAGTCACCCATCGGACGACATTTATGTCATAAAACCAAATTTATTGCTCAGGCGAGAATCAATAAGAGAGTGGTTCCCTTCAAAATACAGCCAAGCAATTTGAGTTGACTTAATTGGTTGACGGGAGCACATGGACAGTCTTGCCGAATTATTCAACTAACGTTGGTCGAGGAAGGGTGGGACGGAGATACGCGTTCTTCCGTGGAATTTAGTCAAGACGTAACGTAACGAAAAGGAAATGAGATTAATTTCGCCAGCACTTCTATTAAGTAGCTCCAACTTTGGGTACGTACGCCAACAGTTGTCTAAAGTGACAGCTAAGATGAAGAAATAAATAAAGCAAGTCAAGGCAGTGCACTGGCTACTGATTCCATATAGCAGTGTGGGCAAGAGCCTCAAGTTAAGAGTTGCTGAGTTCTTCCTCTTTACTGCTGCTAGTTTTCGCACCCAGAGCTACAGTCAAGAAGATCTACTATACTTCTCTGACACATTTGAAGATCAAGCCGACGACGAACAAGCTATAACCCAATCAAGCAAGTGACGCGCAGAAGTTAAAAGTCTTCGTTCGAGTGTTGAAGAAACGAACATGGCCTACGGTTGGAGGGTTTTTTGTGACTGCCGTAAGATGTACAATGCGATCTAATAATAAAGAGATAAGCGAAGATTGTAGTGATTGGTGGTGAGAGGGGTCACAGATAAACGATTTTTCGACGAGCTCAAGGCATAGAATATCTTGGTACATTGTTTCTTTCATTCCGCAGGCACGATTGCGTACACCAAAACGAAGAAACCTGTGTTTAATACGACGAATTTGAATAGCAAACCAAGTGTCTCCAGCTAGGGCGGGAAATTGCAGGCACATTTGTATACGGTGGATGCTAATCGCAGGTGCCAATCGTTATTTAGGGTTCTCATTTCGTAGAGGGCAGCCTCCGCTAGGTTTCAGTAAAGGCATTTACCCCCATTGCGTTCGTTCTAAAGAAGTGTGAATAAAAAGAACACTGTCTGAAATGTTAAAACATCACGTTTCCAGTCCAGAGCGACGGAACTAGGGCTGAAAACAGCTTCAAATAACCTACGTCCAGATACGCAGAAATCGTGAGTTAGTGCACGCTCAAAAGTGCCCTGAGTTTTTGATGTGTAACGAGAAATAGCCTCGTCCCTCTAAGTTAACGCTGTTCTAATCACTATCCAGGACTTGGACGTATTGTGTCTCTTCTCAAACTTGGCATGCGATGAGATATCAAAGAGGGCTTTTCAATTTTCGACATGATTACTTATCGCTTTTCTTTGAAATGTAACGCAACGTTGCACGTTTTCAATGTATATGGGTCTAATCCGTTGTAAGGCAAGTTAGTATAAAATGAAAATTGAGCTACATTGTTGGACGCCAACATCATCGAACTTCTCAACTTAGAATGGGACCACTAGAGTCTAAGAGAAGGAACTGTGAGAGCCTGGAGCGGGACCTTTGCTTGTTCAAAAATCAGGGTTCACCCGATTTCTCAGTAAATTATCAAATTAAACCTCATTTTCGATTCAAAATTACACAAATTACAATGAAGTTTATAGCCACACGGAACATTTCATTAACCCTTCCCGTGGGTCCAATTAAGCCTTTTCCAGTAAACTAGTTACTTCCTTGATTACAGATTCAGCTATGCACTTTCAATTAGCCTCACCCGTGATTTGAACAAACACTGAAATCAATCACTCATTAGCCAGTTGTGGCGTACCCCCAGTTCATTAAAGAAACTCCGGTTTATTAGAGTGAAACAAGCATGGGGCGCGGGTAGATCAGATAGCAGTTATATTTCGTAACGAAGGACACATTTCATAGCAAGCAATGTCCCAGAAAATATGGATCAAGCTTGGTAATCGGTGTTCTTATAATATGACGTCGTTGGTGTTTAGGTAAAGGGATTTGGTTCAGGTTGACTTGTGAGGTTGTATGGTAGCATCTACTGAGAACATCATTCGAGACCTGCCACAGAGAAAGTTTGGACTTCAGAGGCAATCGCACAAATGTGTAAGAGGTAGGAGCGCTCTGCAACATTCCACCATAATCAACAATTTCAACTTACTTATTTGTCAGGCCGGCAACCCATGAAAGGTACAAGATTGAGCAATTGCCGCCTTCAGTCCACTTCCAGTCATCATGGCAAAACTATCTTGCATACGCGATTTTACTTGATCTCTATATCGAAGGTTCGGTCTTTCTCTCCTTCTCGAACCAGGAGGCTCGGATTCGAAGACCCTCATAGCTGAAGCGTTAGTATCCATGCGCTTGATGTGCCCAAACCAGTGTAGTCGACGGGATTTTGCCTTCCGTACAACATCCACAACGAGGTGCTGGGCCCAGTTGTTTTGACAAACCGAAGTTGCATCGGTTGCCAAGGGTGGTTCCACGTCGGATCTCCACTGCGATGTTGTCTGTTTAGTTGACGTTTGCTCTAGGTAGACAAAATAGGAGTAAAGGATTTTGTCGATTGAGACATTTTTTCCTAGGTGGTGTGTTCTTGTCGTTGACAATAAGACCAGCTCCTTTTGCTTGTTCCTTAAAAGCTTCCACTACGGCACGTTGGTAACGCGAGTCAATGTCGATGTCATCAGCGTACCCCAACACCTGGATTGACTTGCAGAAGATTGTGCCTTACGTTTTGACTTTTGCTCGCCGCACAATCTTCCCCAGTACCAAACTGAAGAAATCATACAACAGCGCATCTACTTGCCGAAATCCGGTGCAGGTTTCGAAGGGTCTATGCCCTCGAGCCGAACTGCACGCTGCATTGAGCGAGACAACCCGATAAATTTTTCCGGGGTTCGAATTCGGCCATCGCTTCGAGTAACTCTTTGCGACCAATGCTGTCGTATGCTGCTCTAAAATCAATGCGGAAACGATGAATATCGATTTGAAACTCGCTGGTTTTCTCTAAGATCCAAGTGTGATGATTTGGGCTATTCTTGATTTACCGGGCCGGTAGCCGCACTGGTATGTGCCGATAAGTGCGGTACAAAACGGCTTTAGACGTTCAGACAGTACGCTGGATATTATCTTGTAGGCGAAGTTGAGCAGGGATATGCCTCTATAGTTGTTGCGGGATGGTGCATGTCCCTACCAGAGCATTGCCTCCAGCCTTGAAGAGCTCTGATGGTAAGCCACCTGAGACTGCGGTTTGTTGCTTTTCAGCCTTTTAATGGCTGCACCGACTTCTTCAAAGCTGGGTGGAAGGACTACCTCGTCAACTGGTGTTGAGATTTCCTGGTTCCATATCGATCTCTCCTGGTCAGGTCCGCTAAGCAGCTGATGGAACTGCTGCTTAAGCACATCCACTATTGCCTGCGGATCTGTAAGTAGATTACCCACGAAATTTTGAAGAGCCTGGGCACCTTTCCCAGCGCCTTAGGCCAGGCTTTTGATATATTTGATATCTTCGATATCCTTTTCCTCAGGCATCGTCAGTTGCACGTTTTTTCTGCCCACACTCGCCATCATACCATGAGTTTAGTGTCGGGCTTGGTTTCTGCTATGTCTTTGATGACCGAGCGTCAATTCAACCTCATCTCGTTGGCGTTGATGTTCGGTGTAGGCATACCGGAGAGTCGCTCACTTAGTTGCTCTTCCTGGGCTCTTGCAATGTTCGGTGTGCTCAGGCGACCATTGTTAAATCTTCTCTTTCTTGGCTGGTGCAGTTTTCTGACTTGGACAGCCGCGCTCTGACTCTTGCTGCGACGAGAAAATATTCAGAGTCGACGTTTGCCTCTCTGAATGTTCGCACATCATGAAGCTAGATTTACCTCGAATTGGAGGCAATCATTGCAGGCATTTTTAGTTAACTCCCACACATTCCCACGTTCGCCGAGTGAATTATTCGACATATGGTGGCCGAAAGCGAGTTGAAAAGTTCGATAGACACTCCGTCGTTGAAACGCATTACCTTCGGAAATAATCCAACAGCGCATACGACAGCGTTTACTTATAAGTCACCAATCGTGGTCAGTTACCCTTATCGTCGATGATTGATAGAATTTGTAAATAACCAATTACCAACCAATTTGACAACCATGATGACGCAGTGTGAGTAACCTAATATTTGCAATAATTACTCTGCATGTGATGACTGATCAGTTATGGTTATGTGGCAGTTCAAACTGTCCATGGTTTAGTTCGTACTTTGGTTCCATGTCATCAACCCAGGCGGCTGGGTAAAGAAAATCCACCGTCGATGTACGTGTTTCCCAATGCAGCACAAATAAACTGTTTCTCAAAACACTTGATCAATGCATCGTTTATTTGCCAAGAAATTTAAAGCAAACCAGAAACGATGATTCAAAAATATGAACACGTCCCATTGAATAGCACGATCGATGCGGTTTCATTTGTTGATAACGACTGCCTCGCAATACCTCGCAGTGACCTCAACAACGTCCATATATGCAGATCGTGATGCGAAAACAAAAACAACACTTTCGGTGACCAGCGAGGGAATAAAGCAACCAAAGGCAGCAAGTGCTCAGAGTACTTCCCCCGATGAGCACACAATTTGACAGTGCTTATCATTGAATTACCGGCATCTTTGAGCACCCACCAGCACGGCGGTTCTTCCCTAGACTATGGAAAATCCGTTAAAAATTTGTGTTTACGTTCTACTCCACAAGGCACACTCAGTCGGTAGACAGAATATAAAAGCAGTTCAAGATGCTGCAGACGACATTCGCAAATCAACTGCTGTGAAGTGCATAGATTAAATTGAAGATGCGTGCCAGTATCGCAATTACTTTCCTCCTGGGACTCGCCTTGTGCGTTGTGTGCTCAGCCGGGCCCGTCTGGAATCAGGAGGGAGCCGCCGAACTCGAATTTTTTGGTCAACACGATCTGGAAGTAGTCGAAGGGGGTGGTGGGCTCCGTCAGAAGCGTGCTACGTGTGATCTGCTGAGCTTCTTGAATGTCAACCACGCTGCTTGTGCCGCTCACTGCTTAACGAAGGGATACCGAGGGGGTTACTGCGACGGAAAAAGGGTCTGCAATTGCCGGCGTTAAACTTAAGCAGGATTTGCGTCAGATGTAAATATAAATGTAGTCAGCTGAATAAATTCAGTAAAAGTATTTCGGCAAACTTCTTCTGTTTTTCTTCTTTTACTCGCCTTACTCGCCCTCGTGATGGGTTGGTGTTGCGGAGATGAGCAGTAAGCTTGAGATCTTATGCTTCACTTCTGCTTGTTTCTCCTACCTGGCTCTTAAGATGTGAAAAATTGCCTCTCCTAATGCATGTATTTTTTGTGGAAATCGTTGGTGATCACTGCTAGTTTCCTGACTAATTATCCAAGAGGCAGTGTTGTGCAATAACATCCATCACAAAACAGATGTTTTAACTTTGTAGATCATCTTGTAAGCTTGGCACGAAGTGGTGTCAGTTAGGTGGGTTTGCTGTCCTGTTTGACAGATGGCGGGTTTCGTTCCTATTGAAGTTCCTTCTTGGGCAAAGAGTTAGAAGGATCTTGAATGGAATTTGGCACCGGCACTGCTCTATCATCGTCACGAACGATAGGTGGCGGCATTTTAAGATTTAAAAGACTTTGATTTCAGTGCCTTAATAAAATGTGGTTAAAAATGTGTTCAAATGTTTTTATACAGCCGCATTTTTATAACACGAAGCCATTCATTGCTATGCTTGGTGCACGCTCATTGTCATGCGAAGCACGTCGGCACTCCGCAAAACAATGTTGTTACCATATTAATTTCGGGGAGTTTTTTTGTCACACTTAGGTGGTTCCAGCTTTTCCACTATACCTACTGTCACTTTTTTATAATCGATTTGATTGCAAACAAATTAACGGGGTGCCGTCACTGTGGTTTGTAAAAATGAAAAAATTTCATCATTTGACTCGCGTATAAGGTGCCTTCAGTCGTTTCGCATCAATGGAGTCAACATCATGGCTCAAGTTGTGTAAATAAAAGCAGTTAATGACCTTTGTTACGCATTGTTAAGCGACATGTCACTAAACGACTGTCGTTTAAACAAAAGTTAAAAAAGGTCAAGTCAAACGGCAAAAATGAGGTGGTTAGGATTTTGTGAACGACATGCACGATGTCTGACGATGAGAATGAATCTGATGACGATGACTACGGAACGGATACGAACCGGTTTTAGCAAAATAACATTTTTAATTGAATGAGGTGCTGTCATGAAAGGGCGAAAGGTCGAACTGAATAAACGCTTTGTAAAGGTTGCGAAGGCATCCGTTTTTCAAGAAAGAAAACAAATTTGAAGAATGATGTTGCCTGTTTGGCAAACCTTCTTATTAAAGGCCTGTCGCGTGCGAAATGCCTAGGAGAAAGCGAGACAACGAGTGTAGGATATAAGTAGAAAGCATAAGAACGGATGTAGTTGGCGGATCTTTAACTTTTGTTGCATTTGATAGTTCATTATCGCATGTAATGCATTTTCATTTATTTGGATTTCATACGCAACTAACGTATTCATTGCGAAGCTCTTTGCAATCCGGCAAATACGATTCACGTGGATTTCAATCGCAATGCACGCAGCGAATTATAATGTCTTGGGCCCAAAGAAACTAGAGAAAGTTTCAAAGTTGAAAAAAAAAACAATTATTTATGCCGATTATGGAATCAGGCGGAGGGAGTAACTCATACGCGCAATCGAAGCTCAACCCTATTTCGGAATCCGTCGGATGAACCACATTATCGGTCTGCAAAAGCTCCTGTCGACTCATTGTGTAATCATTTGAATTTTCTTATTTCAATTGTTCCGAAAACTAGCTATTTAAAGAATAAAATAAAGTAATATTTAGAAGAGGAGGAAAACGATTCGCAAGAAATTCATTGTAAAACAAGAAGTAGGTCGCAGGATATTTTATCGATATCGGGCGGTCAGTAAGTCAAAAGAAGCTTTTATGTGATAAACATTCTTTAGGGTGCCTTTACTGAAGAAATACTGCCACCTGTGGTGAGGTCCACATCCTCGACTCCGAAACATGAGTTCGCAGCATGTTTAAAATTCCTGGCTGAGGATGGATATCGGACCGGTAAAACCTAATGAGTTGGAATGACATTTTAGGTTGTTCTTTCCAAGATTCTTAATATAACCATTAAAAGAATATTTACATCCAATGTGGATATATTTAAGCACTAGCAAAAACAAATCGGGAAAGGATAATTTTCATTTGTTTGTTGTACCAAAATTATTTTTTTGGGAAACCACTCATCCGCAACTCATCCGGTTCGAATCGGCAACGTCATAAAATGTATGGTGACACTACTTCACCGACATCGAGTCACTTTCTGGCTTGCGTTTTCTATAATAGGAAGCGCAGTCAATCCAAAGGATTTGATAATCGGCATTAATATTAGTAGAAGGCGAGAGTCAACATTATAAGAACCAGTGTCAATAAAGCAACAAATTGAAATTTGTCTGGGGTGGACCTGGTCCTCACCCATCTGCCATTCAATTTTGCAGGCAAAGTTCGCTGGGGTTTCTTTAAAGTCAGTGCCATTTTTATCGCGGGTATCTTCAATTGCGTTGTCCCACTGGTGAACTGAAGCAGTATTGTCCATGCGCTCGTTTGCTCTTTAGCGATTAAGCCGTTAGAGTGCTGTTAAGGCTGTTCTGAGCTTTTTGGCTCGCATTTTACACATCACGATCTTTGCCTTACGTAATGTGGATTAGAATATGAGGTAATAATGTTGCTAAAGATTTTCTGTATTACAGTCTGTTTGATAACATCGTACACGACAAAAATTAAAGAAAAATAAAGACTATATGTAATATGTTGTCCATTATCAATAATTGCTTGGAGTCCTCGAGGTATGCTTTCTACTAATCTTATAAATAGCATAATCTTGAGGCAAGGATCTCCATAAAACTCGCATTTTTCGTGATAATTGTTTGACCGTCGAGATCTTCTTTCTTTGAGCTCTAGCTTCATGAATCCCCAAACATTTTCAATGAGATTTGCATCCGGTGACTGTGATGGTCAATCTAAAATATCGACGTAATTTTTTTGTGACCACGCACTGCACAAACGACTGTGATGTTTCAAGTCATTATCTTCTTGCAGTAACCAATTCAAGCTGTCTTCTCGATGACTTGGTCTCTCTACCGAAGGTTTGGTCCTTCCCTCCTTCTCGAACCAAGAGGCTCGGATTCGAAGACACTTTTCACTAGAGCGTTGTTGTCCATTCGGCTTAAGACTATAGGACCCTTTTACTCGTGAGAGAACAATAACGCGCACAACACGAGTGGCTGCTGAGAAGCAATGTTATTGTTTTTTTCTTCATATCTTGTCGTCGATTATGAATCAAAAACCATTAGTAATTATGCCTACGACCTTGCTAATCCCTCGTTGATGGAAGTGTTTCGGTTATTTCCGGACTGGGCGAAGGCCATATTGCGTACAATTTTCTTCCTTTGGTAGCAATGATGACATGAATTTATGTAATTACTTTTGCGGAAGGTCACTTGATTGGTGGAACCTCGCATTCGAGATAACATGTCGGCTCTTTCATTCTTCTGAAAACCCTTATACATAGAAAAACATTACAATAAACTACTATGATATGCCATTACGATTCGTGATTTCCAATTTGATTAATAGGATGTCCAGGGCCATTATGGTCGCCTCGCTGTCTAGGAAATAACTGATGTAATTTCAATCCATAGGCATGAAACTGAGTCCGCACTATAATTTCTGCCGAGAGAAGTTCCTATCCATCATCCATTAGCTTCCAGAAGATTTTTTAGTATCAGCCTTCTTTTTTGCAAAGAGTTGGTCTTTGTTGAGTTTCCACGTCCACGTTCCACGAGTTTGCCACATAAGATGTAACTGTTCAGTATGATCAAACGCAAGTACAAGGTAGATTACAATGCGTTACAACGCTTTGTATATCGCTTTACCGATTGTCTATTATTACGCACAGCAAGTAAGGTGTAACACATACGGTTAAGTTCTCCTCATTTTCCCGAACGTATGTCTGATAGTCCTCATTTCATTTCATATGAAACCCAGGTTCATAGAAGCTAATGTTAAACATTTGTAGGGATCATCTAATTGTAGCTCTTAAATTGATCAATGAATGAATGGTTCCAAACACTGACTACAACATGACTGAACTGCAGTTGAGAACACCAATCAGCTCTCATTACTGACCATAAAAACTAAACTTTTCACACATTTATTACTGTTAAGACAATGACTGTTCGCCAAATAAAACACGGCGGTTAAGTTCAATGACCTTCTACTGGTTCTTTCTTCTGCAAACGCGTGAGCAGTGACCGAAACGGACTGTCCCTGAACCGTCTGTGACACGGATTTTTATACCCGCGTACATCTAACGTTACAGCTCGGCCATCCTAACATCGCTCGGCCTTTCCCGAGATCGGTGTTTTTTTTTTCGACTCCGCTTCGTCGGCTATCTAACTTGTCAGCATTGACTTCCCTCTGTGATCTCCACTCTCCCCGCTTCTCCATTCACCGCCTTCTTGGTGACGCGGTGCCAAAGCCTATAGATGGAAACCGTAAGTCCCTAAGTTGTTCCCTTTTGCTCCGCTCGGTTTCGTGCGTTTAAGTGAGTCGAAGTTTGCGCACAACACACTCTCTAACATGACCGCCTTATGAATTGTTACACTACTTCTATCGAGGTAAAATCGTTCGTATCTAAAGCGGTTGGCTATCTCTGAATTAACCTCCAACTAGGAAGCCAGATTTAGGTTGAAGAGTCCAGTAAGCTCGCAATCGCTGTAGGTTCCGTCATTGAGGGGTCATACGCTGAAGACTCATTTAGAAAGGACTTGACCTTTAAAAGAAACTCTTTGGACGAGTGCGTCTGAGTTGCTGTGCATTCCGGAATTATCACCTTCGCTGGCATTCGTAAGAAGAAGTTAACCCTGGCATAGACTCACTGAACCTCTTCCGCATTACCAACCGCCAACATCTTGCGGAGATTGGGTGTAGTATTGATTGTAAGCGTGCGCCGTTAATTTTGTTGGCAACATTTTGACGTCAAAACTAGGACATTGCTCGTAAGATTCGACAAGGAGCACGGAGAAACAATCTTTGGTTGCATCATCTTTCTCATCTGTCGGGGCGTGCACACATATGAGGCTTATGTTGGCGAATTTCCCTTGATTCGGACTGTCACCAAGTTTGCTAATACACACAAAGCTCAAGACTTCTTGCCTAAGTCTGCTGCTGATGACAAGCTTGCATCCAAATGTACGCTGAGCACGTTCTTTGTAACAGTTACTGTAGTAAATATCACAGTTTTCATGTGGTCCAGGGCCTCCGAAAGTTGTTCGATTGCACGTGGTCTGTTAAGCGTCCTGACTATCCACGTGCAAATTCGTAAATCGTTGTCTGTATGTACCTCTGCTAGTGTCGTCAGCGGTAAGGTCATCCATATTCGAGGCTTGCTTAGTAACTATGATCTTTTCCACGGTGGGGAATTTACCTCCACGCGTACACCGAGGGACCGGCTCCTAGATCGATTTGACCTGCGCAAATACAGAAATGGCTGCTGGCATCTCGCCAAGTTGAGAGCAATCAACAAATTGGCTCTGTATACTCAGACCCATGCCCTTAAGATACACATGCTCCTAGTGAATATTGGATTCGTCAGAAAATATAAGTTTCGTCTATGCTTTCTAGATATAACCATCAAACACAGGGCGTTGTCTAATTTAGGTCAATTAAGCATATTTAATTATTAAAGCGGCCTCTGCAGTCACATCATTAGGCACAGCTCCACATTTTTCTATTCAAAAGCAATCACATAAATGTCTGCAAATAGGAATTTTTAGTTAAAAATAACACGACGAAATTAATACACATAAATAGAAAATCATGAACAATGCCTAATTGGGGGTATCAAAAATTGTTTTGTAGGTCAACAGAAATTAGGAATTTCTAGATTGGAGCTAACGTGTTTAAAATAGCTTATGTAGGTCATTTGCTTCATTGACAACCAATTCAGGCTAACAGCAGTTGATAGTCATGGAGCAGGCAAAGAAACATTGACCGATGACGTCGCTAACGAAAATTTTGCAACAAATAGTTATTTTGTAGACATGCATTGGACGCTGTTGGACCTCACATGGATTGGAATCTTCCCAAATTGGACAACTTTCTTTGTTTACAAACCATGTCAGTTGCTACCTATTTCCTTCCAAGCTCGATATTGGAACACTATCTGCATATTATATCAGATAATTCACAATAACAGAATAACACCCTCGGCATCATACTATTTCCGCACACTCTATTCAATTGGTAAGAGATCAGTGTTACAAAAGGTTTTCGACTCCGATAGTCGATGAATCAATTTTGACCCTTTAGTGCGTGGTAACACCGCTTGAAATACCATAGAAAAAAAAACATCTCTTTTAAACAAACCAGTCACACACAAGAATATACTAAAAGAAGCAATAGCAGTTAGAATCTTTTCACATGGCCCCGTCCACACGCGCCTCATAAGAAACGGAACCAATACCGAACTTCAACTCCAACATATTTTGTTCGTTCACATTACACATTTCGCATTTCCATCCATGGACATTGAACTTCATCGTACACTTCAAGGCTGTGTCTTGTCATCTCTCCCTTTCATCATATATATGGATTGGATGGCGCAAGGAGTTCGTTCTAGGAGATTTTAATGCAAAGCTGGGCAAGGAAGACGTTTTTGCTAGAATCGTCGGAAAACACAGCCTACGTGACAACACGTCCGACAATGGAATCAGGCTGTTGGACTTCGTGACGGGGCCAAACCTTTCTGTACGCCCTTCCCTCACCTCAACAATCACACATGGACCTGGACCTCGAACTGGACCCTTGATCAATCAACCGTCAACAAGATTGATCACATTGCGATCGTAGTCAGACGCTTCTCCAATATTCTCGATGACCGAACGTTTCGAGGTGCTAACATAGAATCGAATCATGATTCGTGATCACATGATTATCAACTTCAGGAAGTGTGAAACTATAATTTTCAGAACCCCGTTGTACATGGCATCATGGGATACGCGCACAAACTGGCGTAAGTTCGGTATTGTTGACCCACAGGGACGCCCTTTAGATGTGAAAAGTGTAGTTAGGTATCTTGGCATTTGGCTGGATCAATATCTGTATTTTGACAAACATATAGATATTGCTCTGGCCAAAGCTAAAAAGGCCTTTGCTGTGGCAAGGAGGTTGTTTTACAGCAGCCAACTTGATACCAGGGTTAAGGTAATCTGCTACATGGCCCTCATCCGGCCAATTATGGCATACGGTTGTCCATTGTGGTTCAACGTGAGTCCTTCCCAGATGGAAAAGATGAGGTTGTTCGAGAGACAATGTCTTCGGACTTGTCTCCGGTTGTATCGTACACCCGAGTCTGAGTACAAGAAGTACTATCCCAATGAGGTCCTGTACAACGAGGCAAACCTGAACAGGATAGATAATTTTATTATTAAGCTGATCAGAAGGCACATTGCACGAGCTATGACTTCAACCAACAGTCTGATCTTTGGGGCTTACTACCCCAACGTTATGTACCATGAGAGAGTGCGCCTTACCGGCTTTATTCCTCCCGAGGCGTTTCTACATCTCGACACAATTGGCCTAATACAGGATCCACACGGATGTCCTGTAATCTTCCATGTCGTACGCCGAACAGTGGACAGGCGACTTCAATACGAGCGGGATGTCGCTCGCAGTCGCGAGGATCTCCTCCGGTTCAGCAGAGCGATCTCTGCTCGAGACAGGAGAGAGTCTGCCAAAGAACGGCAATTTTACTGGTGGTTACACCAAAACCAGTCTCCGCCGCCGCTGGCTTTGCTAACTGACGCGGTAGTTGACCTTGGTGGCCAACTTACATAGATTTAAGGTAGACGTAAGAAAAAAAAAAAAAAAAAAATATATATAAAAAAAAAAAAAAAAAAAAAATATATATATAAAAAAAAAGGTGCACCGCGGCGTATAAATTATATATGTTAGGCATATACATAGCATATACGCCCTGGTGCACGCGTTCGTACTGTTACGGACATAGTTAGGATAGTATTAAGTTTTAATATATTACGTTAAGTTAGGTTAAATTAGATATATGTATATAGCCAAGTTTTTTTCCAGTTTTCTTGGCGAAACAAGACTCGAATCATTACCTTGTTGAAGGACGGAGTAGAGCAAGACGAAAGCAGTCGGAAAGCTACAATCAGACGTCGGAAAGCTACAATCGCAATCAATCGCTGGGAACTTTTCCGATCGAGTCTCCCTGAAGCTCTCAGAGAGTCCAACCCTGTCAGGCTAAACAATCGACTGGAACCGTTGTCAAAACGCCATCAGAGAAGCTTGCCTCTGATGTGTTGGGCTTAAAAACGCCACCCATAGTTGGACAACGTATGCCGGCAGGCACATTCAGCAGCATATAAAGCGACTCTGGATAGAAGAACTACGATGAGCTCTACGAGCTTTAAAGAAGGAAAGAGTACTCGCTTCTCAAAACAGAAGCCTGTCGCAACGAGAATCTGGAAGGATCACTCCTGCAGACTGTTAAACGGCGAAGAGGAAAGCAATCCCACTGTCGGGCAGAATGTTACACTCCACACAATAAACGAAGATAGAAGAGAATTCCGTCCCCGAGACTAAAGTTGAACAAAGCGGCTGGTACAGTTTGTCATGTGATTTTTTTTCAACATTGTACTTGAGAAGGTCGTGCAAAACTCACACGCCAACACTAGAGGCACGATTTTTCAAAATTCCGTGCAATTGCTAGCATACACGGACGACATTGCCACCATCGACATATCAAACGTATCAATGTTTTATCACGAGCAATCGTCGTCGATACGTCATCGATAATCTACGAAAACACCTTACTTTACGTCTATGAATGACAAAATTGTTGCATCCCACACTGCTGATAGGC
This sequence comes from Eristalis arbustorum, assembly GCA_916610145.1. Classification (NCBI taxonomy): domain Eukaryota; kingdom Metazoa; phylum Arthropoda; class Insecta; order Diptera; family Syrphidae; genus Eristalis; species Eristalis arbustorum. The sequence goes on from OU744319.1 coordinate 43,562,609, forward strand.
TTTGTTTGTAGAACTCTCAGAATGTGTGTTAAGAAACTGCTTTAAATACCTCGTGCCCCAGATGGGCCCACCAATTTGGTCGTGCTCCTTCTCGTCGCGCCCACTGTCATGCCTCCACACTTCGTTTAGAAGTGAGTAACATTATTGAGCCCTCAATCAACTATCAATCCTTATCAACTTCGCAATGTTACAATTCGCGAACATCGGTTATCTGCTTGTAATAAATCCTCCCCTTCAGACGAAGCGCAAACAGTCAAAAGTCAACTTCAAAGACAATCCCACAAATTGTTCCCCCAAATTACAACGTCCTCTGGTCTACAATTCCAACACCTACTGACGCAAATACACGAAAATGAACAAACAGAGGTGTGGGGCTGTTCTTCTGCGAAGCCATCGCCTCTCCGTCCCCGGGGTCCATTACAATTAGACCCACCGGGCTAGTGTTTGAAGAGTTTCATGTTCACCCCTGTACCTATCAGCGCAACGATGTGTGTAGGTTGAACTCGTTGTCGGTGTGCTACTACGCATGTGACATTGGACGAGCACCAAGCTCCGGCGAGACACAGCTCTACAGTACGTGTTCGTCCGTGACAGGAACGATGTCCTTTGAATTGGTAACTGCGTACAGGCGCTCAGTGGAGCGGTTCCTTGGTCAGTTCCCGGAGAACAATATTTGGTTCGTGGCGTATCCCTTCTTCGGCATTTTCAAGTTGTGCGGATTTTATCCAGTGAAATTCGGCCTCGACAAATATCCGGATGTGGTCTTCTACCAGGACCGGAAGTCGTGTTTCCTGACGATGTGCGCTTTTATTGGCATTACGGGTAGGTCGCATTGAGATTTTTACATTCTTGAATCTGTGCTCAGAGGTTAATTTCCAGTGGGCTTCGGCTGCGGTGTACACATTCTGAGCCATTTCGAGAATCTCGGCCTGCACAAGACCGCCACCGTCATATCGTACATCACCAGCTGGGCGCAGATATTCTCGCTGTTTCTCCTGGGGTGCACCGCTGTGACCACTTCGTGGACGAATCTGAGAAAGATGAGGAATTTCTTTGCAAAAATATGTCAAATCGACTTCGCTCTGCAAATGGCTGGCGCCGAGGTGTCCTATCGAGAAATGCGTAAGAAGCTCTTCATCCAGTTCGGTGTGTCATTCGTGATCCCGACCTGCCTCTCGATGGTCAACTGCATAATGATCAAGTCACCGTTCACGGTCTCCTCATCGTGCTACTGGTTCATCTGCTTCGCTCCGTTGCTCGCACTCACCCTCAAGGAGCTGCAGTTCTACAACCTGATGTTCCTGCTCAAGCGGAAGTTCAACATAGTAAATGAACAGATCGCACACCTTGGTGAGGATAGAATTGCGGGAAGTAGTTCTTTGAGTGTCCTTTCAAAGTACTCCGACGAGGGTGTGCTGCTTGCACGCCGCAACAACAAGCGCATGGAACAAATGCAGATGCTTGCGGACATCTTCTCGGATATCGCTGACTGCGTTGATGTGGTTCTGGACATTTTCTCGATACATCTGCTCATTACGACCTGCACTTCGTTCGCCGTCATAACCATTCAAAGTTACAACCTATTCGCGTTGATTATGCACTCCCTGGCGATGCAGATATACGAGATTGTGTTTACTGTCGCCTGGATAGTGGTGCAGATAATGGTGATTGGAGTGAATGTTGTCGCCTGTAGCCAGACGTCGCATGCGGTAAGTGATTGTCTCTACTGGTAAAGTCTGCTATAAAAAGCTTGGGGGATTTTTCTTTTAACTGTTGCAAGCTTTACACTATGGTGGTGTATTCGTTTATTGTTAGCCTGTGATCTGTTTAAGCATTAAACTCAACATTAAATGAGGTAATTTGCGACGGTTTTTCCGCCCAGTCACTTTTAGAACATTGTCTTTTTCATTGTCACAAAATATTGGCGCTCGAAATAGGCGAGACGTCGTCATGAACAATCACGGTACCCATTTCAAACACATGTACCTTTTGTATGCGATAAATATAACCGACAATTTCCATAGTGGTGGCGTTGTGGGTATGTTCATCGACTCCAACCTCGACGGCATAAAAATATAGGTCCCTTTCATTCTTGAAAGAACAATAGCACAAACAACACGAGTGGTTGCTGAGAGCCTAGCTTCTGGCCCTCTACGAACTGCAGCGCCACCCATATAATTATTATTATTAACACGTTCCATCACAGAGATATCATCACCCCGTTGAACCTCCTCATTATGCTTCCGGAACGTGATGAAGATTCTCCAAATCTTTCTATTGGACGCACTCTACACCTATTTGGGTAGACATAGCCAATAAAGCGCAAACCACTCCAAACCTCCTACACTTGTTGATTTTCGAACGAATCAGTGACAACCACATATGCGTAATCTCAGTCGTGCACTACCTTCCTCCTCTTGACATAGTGCTTTGCAATCCGCCATTTTGTCTCTTCTTTAATGTTAGCAATTACACAAGAGAAAAGGTCAACACTACAACACATGACTTGCATTTCCTGTTGCTCCCTTGTAGACTGGTGTGATAAAGTGACATCCAAAGGGCATGCAATTCACACGTTTGATCATTTTCCTTTCCTTTGTCGTCGTCTTTGATGGGATTATCAACCTAGAGGTGTTTTTATTACATAATAGTTAATTAGTTAAGTAAACTTGAACTGAAAGGAATAGCGTTTTTATTTTATGTAAGGCTCTCGTGAGTGGGAGGACAATTAGAAGGTTATCTGGATGGTAAATTAAGTCCCTTAAGGTATTTTATTGGGATAGGGACTCGCGGTAGAGTGTTTCACCCGTACACACGCGGAGTAAGCAAATGACGCGCTATAGAGTGTTGGTCGTAGGTTAAGAGGAAAGCTGAGGACAAAATGGTCCGAATTGAATTTAATTTCGTAAGAGCTTCCTCGATCGAGATATCACCGCTTATCAAATCATCCGCTTACATTTTTTGTTGGATCGCTTGAGCTTAGTCACCTTCGGACTTTTTTAATTTTCCTGCTTTTTCCTCCAAACAATCATTTCATAATAAATTTGCAGCTGTCTGACTGCGATTTGCCGGTAGGTACATCTTTTCGATGTCGTCTCTAAATGTGTACTGTAATCTCCTCCATAACAGAATGATGTCGACTTTAATATATTCTTGAAGTTTAAAACGTACTAACAGATCGTCGTATCGAACGTTTGTGGTTGTGTAGATTTTCCTTTTAAAAATTTTATTTGTAATATACAAAATTGCCAAACCACGGCACTGACAGCTATATAGGGAAATTGTTTAACGAACTCACAAAGGCCTACAATGCGAGTTCTTCAACATTGTTCTTGAGGCCAAGGCCTCCTACAGCGCCGAACTTACGCCTTTAGGTCGCAGCCCCTCGTTTGTCGTGCAGCTCCACACCGATTTAAGTCCTCTACCATTAAGGTCTAAGAGGCGCACGATTATACCCACTTTAAATCAAAATAAATGAAAGCCTGTGGCGGCTAGCCACGTAGAGCGTATGTATGTCGCAATACATATGCAAGTCTCTCGGACGTTTTACGTGGGTTAATAAAGCCATGTCGTTTCATTTGATGGTTACTCTGGCAACCAACAAATAAAACGATATGGTCCGACAAAAACCTACTACATGCAGAGGTGGACCTGGCTCTCAACCATCAAGCTTCTTCAACTAGCGCATACCAAGTTGGTTGAGGTTCTTCTCCACTTGGATGTGCCACGTTAAACGCGGGCGTCCACTGTTGGGTTGCCCCACAGGTTAGGATTCGAAGATTCATCAAGCCATAGCTGAGTTTTCCATAAGCTCTTTATGGCCCAGCCGCCGCTAGGCGTTGAATCGAAGACGCATAACAAAGTACATGCCTTTGTAGAGCCCGTTCATGGTTGCACCTTCTCCTATAGACGCCAGCAACGCAAACATCACAAAATATCGCACGCAAGACTTTTCTCTCGCAGAAACTTCATCTGCTTTTGTGATTGTCCATGCCTCCGCGCCATATATCAGGACTGGGATGATCAGTGTATTATATGGTATAGACTCAACTTGGTCGTTCGAGAGAGGACTCTGTTACTCAATTGCGCCCAAGGAAATAACGGTTGGCAAGAGTTATCCTACGCTTGATCTATGTACGGATGTTATTTGTATAATTTACTGCGGAGACGAGGTAGATACTCCTCGACTACCTCGGAGTTATAGCTGCTCATCGTGACGCTCTGTCCAGAGATATCATTTAAGTTCCTGAACCTGGCACCAATGACTTAAGCGTAATCACAAAAAGAAGGTTCTAAGAAACTTGGTATGAGGTTCTGAGCCGGATCAAAATATACATATGTATGTTTGATTATCTGATCAGGTGGAAGAGGCGAAAACTTCTCATCCCTGTAAGTGAATGAAATGTCTGCTAACGCACAGGTGGGACTCGATAATCAGATTGTCCATGCTCTTCCTACAACCCACACGTCAATTGAAATACCCTGTTGCAGCGGTCATAAAACACGCTCTTCAATAATCTCTTCTTGCACAACTACGAGTATTTCACCACAATACGCTGCTTCATATCACATGGACACAATGCCATAACCGCCAACAGACGTTTCCTTATAGAGGCACAGTGCCCTTAATTAATTGGATTAATGATGTTACGACTGCTTTTTGCCGACAGTGACCAGCCTATGAAATGTAGCGCAACAGGTGTCGGTAGTTACCTGCGTGTCAGAGTGATTACACTTCGCCGGCAAAACAAAAAGCTTCACGCTCAGGCTGAAGGATGGTTCTTCATAATTGAATTGACGTGATATCAATCTAAATGCGTCATTTGTAGTCACTTTTAATTTTCAATCCACACTTTAATCAATGCGTTGATTTCAAATGACAACAGAAAATTGTTCCTCGTTGTTGTTTTGTTATCGTCGCATGATTGCAGCTGAAACTTCCTCCTTATATATCCCTGCGATCTCGTCGTTTATATTTGTTGGCTATTAACTGCACTTTGAATCGTACCCGCACTTGGGCTCCTTCATAGCTAAACGGAAACGTATGAAACCTTGTAGACACTAGTGGATCAATAGAATAAGGCATGTTACTCGAAGCACGCATTAATATTGAAATTTATGAGATCAATGAAATACGAAGGAGTTTTCTCTCGAAGCGACTGAGAATATCCTCTTCCGCTTTAGTTAGTGTCCATACTTCTGCACCATTCAGCAGGGCTGGGACTATCACGGTCTTATATAGGGATATCTTGGTTCATCGAAAGATTGCTTTATTCCTCAGTGGCCGTCCAAGTGTACATACCATATATAGCGCTTGGCCAGCGTGATCCTCCGTTTTGTCTCCGCGGTGGTGTCATTGTCTGTATTAGCTTCGGAGCCAGCACATATTTTCTCTTACCCTCATCAACCTAACTTTTTTAACTCACCAATCAACCGCATCACATCGCGTCTAAATACTTTTCTGACATCAAAGGTCTCGGTACAATCTTTACAGACCTTAACGGAGCATTGAGTGTCCTTCATCGTTAAAACGGACGAGTATTGCAGTGATGGCAAAGCTAGACAAGGCGCTGTATAATTCTATAAATTCTGTTGTTAAATGTTGGATTGCTCTTATATTCCGCGCACACAGGCTGAGATTGTACTGGAAAAGACTGGTCAGAATTAGTTTTCACGGAATTAATTTACTGATAATCTTCGTCGACTTGTGTGTACCTTGATAACGTATTGCTTTTTCTTTGCGTCATTTTAAGAGCAGTCGTTATCAGTGAATGGAACTGCATCGGTTTGACCTGTGTATGGCTTTTTTTGAGCCGTTATCAGTTTTATTCATTTGAATATGCCGTAGTGTACAATGAAGAATATTTGAACTTTTACCTTAACGAACGCTCCCTCTAATCACATATTCACCGTGATTCAATTCAGGAACGAAGAATGCTTAAAAATGGAACAATAATAAATTAAGTAATATAGACTACGACCATAGCAGTATATGACTCCTACACAAAATCTACAACAAATATATTTCAAGCATTGAGCGACAAGTAGCAGTATTTGTGCGTTTCGCAAGAGCACAATCAAAAACATCCTCACCTTATTGACTGCATCAATAATTGTTAGAGACTTAATCTTCTTTCGGCAATGTATCTTGGACATATCATATAAATGTTTCTCCAAATATACACCATCTAATCCACCAAATTCTCTAAATAGCAGTTAGGCCTTACTAACATAACGTGACTGCAAATAAATAATCCGGCTCAGAAAGTCCTCGAATCCATTGCAACAGAGACGGCGCAGTGTAGGAAGACCGCTAGTGGCTAGACATGCATGTAAGTTGATGCCCAGATCCAGCCTGGTCTTTTTACCCGGGCTCACCACGAGCGCCGATATCAACTTCGAATTCCTTCTCAATACACAGCAGTCTTCTTTTGTACTGTTGGACCACTTGAATCTACTGTCATCTCCCTTGTCATTCTCCTTCTTCTTATGGCGCTACAGTCCGGAGAGAACCTGGGCCTCAGCAAACAAGCCTCTCCAGCTGGCACGATGATTAGCCAGCTGCCTTAAATTTCTCACTCCAAGTTGGTTGAGGTCCTTCTCCACATGAGAGCGCCATCGGGTTCGTATTCGAAGACTCTTCGGGTGGGAGCAGTGTTGTCCATGCGCTTTACTTGGCCCAACCATCTTATTCATTGAATCCGTAGACGCCTGGCTAGACTCAATTGCCTCTTGAGCGGTTGGAAGAGTTATTCTGTTCTATCCCTCGATAGTTAGTTCGGGGTTTCCTTTCTTGAGGATCAGACACGGCACAACAGCAGTTTATAACTCATCCTTTGTAGTTTTCTGAAAGACATTCATTAGTGTTTTAATTGTAATTTTATATCTTTCTTAGATGTCTGACACTGGAATATATTTACACAAGCTGCGCCCGAAGGAGGACTGTGGAATGTTTCTACAAATGGTACGTATTTTTTGGACACACTCCTAATTCAAACATTTTTCTGTTCAGACTCGGTATTATTGGCGTGGTCAGTTATCGCAAGGATGAGCACCGAGCGATGTGCCAAAAAATGTTGGACAATAATTTGGAAGCGTAGTTCGGATGTGGCGGCTCGTGGGGTGGTGGATATGTGCATCCAACCCTACGCACTTAAACCTAAGTCGCATAGGTTTAATATCGGGTACGGAAATATTAGTCGTTGCTGATAATGCTCACTGAGTCGAAAAAGCTTGTGAACTCAGGGACGGCATTGCGTTCGTCAGAGAACAATAGCACACACAATACGAGGGGTTACTGTAGAAGCCACGCTCTAATCTTTAAGGGCTATGGCGAGCGTATAATAGTTCTAAGACTTAGCAGTATGTCAAGAATCACATGAAGATTCTTAAGAATAGATCCTAAATTGGTCACTGCAATAAAGCATACTTGAGAGATTTGCAGCCAACTCGATCCTCCGCCGACGACACCAGTTGGTCAAACTCGTCCCGGGCTTGCCCAAGGGTCTGATGGAATCCCATTTAAGGGAGATTCGTGCCACGTACGCTACACCATAGTTGCATATACATTGAGTTTCTGGTGCAGAGCCGTGTTTTTCAGCCTACCACGACGAGTGATTCCCACAATTGCACGGAGAAATCAAAAGGAATATTTGGCCATGGGTGGGAGTTAGAATGAATACAGAGTTGAAGCTAGCTTGGCGTTAACCTTCCGAACGTCGAATGATTTGCAGAATTGCTTACCAAGAGCTAGCTGACGGGCCCCCACAAGACGGGCACAAATAAAATGTTTTAAGATCTTCCTGTGAGCCACATTCCTGAACAAGTTTTTAACAAGAAGTAGGACAGGCAATAGCCTTGACAATAGGAACATTTAAATCTAAGTAACCACCTCGCATGTCGCGGACGTTGCAAAAAAGTTGCTAAACATCACATTCAAAGAAGACCCTGCCTTGAACCTTCGACAAAAGACTCTTCTACACTGCTTAGCTGCTCAATTTGTTTTGTAATGCTTATAGTTAACCCGTCTCCTCTATATTTGATTTACATAAAATTGTGTTCGATCGCCTTCAAATTACATAGATTTCTTTCCAACCTAATATTTGAATTCCCTTCTTCTCTGCATACTTGTAGGTGCAGGTCTTCTCGCTGGAAATTCTCCACAGAAAGAAACCACTGACCGCGGCTGGATTCTTTGACATGAACTTTAAGCTGTTTACATCTGTAAGTGCGGAAGAATCTGAAAAATTAGTACACAATTGTGTTCTGTTCTCTCTCATTGCAGATAGTAGCGGCGGTAACAACTTACTTGATTATCATCATTCAGTTTCACTTGGCGAACCTGCAACTCAATATGTCGAAAAATCAAACGCATTCATAACTGCCACCGATATCTAGTACACGAACCGGAGACAAGTTGTGATACCAACCGAATGAAAAAGCTGCTGCTGGTAAAGCTCTGCCCGTAGTCATGACATGATGAAATCAAATACAGTCCACAAATGCTGGAACTAGAGTTGTGTGGTATTCTTTGTTTTGTTCTGTTTTTTCATAAACTTTATGAATGTTTTGTAGTCATTTGTATATGTATGGGAAGAGACGTTGTAAATATTTAAGCTCATTTTTGAAAATAAAGACCAGATTTTAATTGTGTTCACTGTAACTGAAGTGTTACCTCATAAATGAGTCGTCGTGCAGCGAAGTGGGTAGGTAGTTAGGTGTGTGGAAGATAGGGATGCAAGACGTGTCCAGCTCGCTGAGACCGTTAAATTAAAGGCGTTTTTTTAGACTGGTCAATGCTAATATTAGCAAGATTACACACGGGAAGGATCAACAACACATTTCACTGAGTTAAAATCCCTAGTAAAATTTCTATTTACCTGTTGATGTTACTTGTACAAATATAAAGCATATCACATCTTTCATATTATTTATCTTATAAAATTTGTTCTTTGCTTTTGAGAGTTAAATTTCACTTATTTTCGATTTTTGACATGACATCTAAGAAGAAATCAAACTCATCAGATCAGATTTTGGTTAGAAAGAGGCACTGCCCAATGCCTACTTTCATAAATAAAGAAGAAGTTTGAAGAAGTCGACACTATTTTTTTTTATTTCAGAAATCAGTGTGATTCACCTATAACACAATTGTTCGTTACTCAAAGGCTATGAGCATAACCAGCTTCTATGCTCTAAAACAAAAATGCCAATCAAGCTGTTTCATTCACACTCGCGTCATGTGAAGTAAGTTAGTTTATAAAAGTAGTACTGCAAAATACCGTGAAATTTATATTTGGCTGTTACTTTTTGACAATTTAAAGTTGTCAGAGTGCATAGAGGTACAATTTGGGACAAGTTCACACAAAAAGAAAATGCTTACGCTCACTTTAGAATTTTTCTACAGTTTTTTTTCTCACAGCAGTGTGAGTTTTAATCACTCACCGATTGCGACGTCTTATCTGGTACATATCCAAATGAAACAAGCAACTATGAAGATCAGGATGATACATCAGTCTTTGGCAGAGGTATCAGAACTGGAAGCAAAATCCTCGTATGACACATTACAAAGCTTCTGTTTACAAGACAATTATAGTGAAACAGCATTTCAGGCACTATTTCCGATATTAGTCTCTGTAAAGCACTTCTTCTGAAAAGTTATTCGAAGGAGTGGAATACCATAGAACTCTCCAAGGATTCAACCACCCAAGACTACAGGAACAGGCGCGGACATTTACTGCGAACAGTTAATCATGCACTGCTCCATCAGGATTCCTTATTACGGCATTATTTTTCAAGTGGAGGTCTTGGCATTCAAAGAAGTGGCCGGAATGATATCAATGTTGGAGATACAACCGGTTGATACCACCATTCTTATTGGTAGACGGAGATCAAGTCCAAGCTGTCGCGAAGAGCTTAAGGTTCTCAGCACACAGCACCGGCTTACTCTTTGCTGAGTCCAGGGACATCGTGGCACTACCGGCAGCGAATTAGCAGACAAACTTGCCGGGAAGAAGACTGGAATCGAGCCAAATCAGCAAATCCTAAAAATTAACCCTCATTTTGCAGATGTGAAGGGGAGAGTAAATGATAGGATAAAAAGCGAATGAACGGTGTTTAAACTACTCATATAACAAAAAACCAACAAACTCTTGGAATGTGATAAAGAGGTACTCAAGACAGTAGTCGGCCATTACCATCTGAAGAACCACGAAAATAAAACGAGTCCCATGAATACATCTGCAGGGGCTGTGAAGACAAGGAAAGAGATACTCCTCACTACCTCTGTCACTGTACAGCCTCTGCAGATTGAGAAAAATAATCGTAGTAGCTTCCTCCATGACCTTTATGAGCTGGCAGAGGTGCCACTAATATCTCCTTGCAGATTTATAAAGGAATCTGGCTGGTTGGAGAAGAACAACACAGGAAGTGTGGCATGAAGGACTGGGGACGAGAAAGAGGTAGAAGAGCCTACATTGGCCCACAATGTAATCTATTGAGTTTGTGTGGAGCTGACTACCCAAAGATGCCATTTAGTTTGTCTTCCTCTTGCTTCACCATCATTTCTATTCGCCTTCTAGAATATCGATGGACAGTATTTCGGATAAATGACAAGGTGCATCATCGGGGATGGTAGAGGTAATCGCATATCCTATATTGAATGCCGTCCTATATTGAATTCTTGCGGAACACCTACTGCAATGGTGTAGCATATGGTACCTTCTTTCTGTGTGGTACTTGAAGTTAACCCTCTTTATTAGCAGTACTACGATCTGATCAACAGGTGTAGCCACGTGGGACTTCGGCGTGTTCTCGCTACCACGTAACTTGCTTCTGTTACCCAGTCCTCCATAGGCTTCGAGCGACGTCAACAGCGGCGCCATGAAGACCTTCCTGGTAGCAACTCATCACTGCAGTGAGTGCAATTCCACCCACTAGCTTATCCAAACATGTCCGGAAAAGGTTGACAATATACAAAGCGTTTTTGTAAAATTATTTACATCGTTTACACATGTCGCGTCCTTGGGTAAATTTAAATGCGACAAGATACGAGTTTCAGCTCAGATTCAGATTCAGATTTTATTGTTACTTGAACCTTCACAGATTGTTGGCAGTAAATTTCATACCCAACTGACAACCGAGCCATCTGCGCTTTCACTCAACAAAGGGCTCCCTTTTGACACAGCCCAAGAAGGGCTATACGTCTGAATCAGAGAACCTATACAATTAGAGTGCAGTTGGAGTCAAACCAAATTGCCAGGAAACAACAAAACAAAAATCAAACCGAGCAACTCGTTATGAACTGACAGACGATATCTCAGCCAGGTTGTCGAGTGCTCCGAAAAACGGCAAATGATTGCATTCGAAGAGCGTATGTAGCTTCCCACCGCTGCTCTCTTTAAGGGGCAAAGTCTGGTGCGGCGTTCTCTCTTCGATCGGGTGCATTGACAACAACTTTCCACATAAGTAAACAGCCACAACAAAACACGCCTTCGCCGCGCGCCTTTCATACATAGATCTCTTGAGCAATTGAAAGCCACCACCGCGGCGGTGGTTACGTTTTATTTTTAGACAAAACCGGCTCGACGGCCTGTTTCGCAATCCCATCGAACTCAGCGGCTGTTTGCGTTCGGTTTGTTAGGCGGTGATGTGCCACAACGCGGTGCGGCGGTGAGCAAACCAGCGGCCAAACGAATCTGATAAGCACTTCATCTCGAGATGAAATACATTTTGTCTTAGACTGCGATAAGGAAATTGTATATTTTGGCTCACAGGTTTTGGCAGTCGCACACACATGTTGACACATGTAAGCGCTGTCAATCAAGATAACTTGAGTGACGAAATGACAGTAAACATGTCGAGCTTTTAATGGAAGACCTTGAATCTCGCCATCGCGGAGGACATGCACCTTTATGCCCGAATGTCGGTGAGCAGGAAGGACCCAAATTGTGGACACACATAAATCGCCGGATTATTTCGTCTGGAATCTGGGTGAATGTATCGTTCTCGGGGGACCGACTAATTATCTTCTTTTTCTCCTGCCGCGGCGAGGGATTAAAAATGATGTAGGGCTGTGTCTGTGGATCTGGGGATTACTTTGGTCGTATTTGGCCTGTGGTTTCTGTCTTTTCCTTTCCAGCAGGTGATTGATATGACTGGGGTGGCGGATATGCTTGTGGTTTTTAGCAGACAGGGTGCATAGTTCATCAAACTGCATCTCAGATTCCATTCGATCAGCTGCTTCTTTAGACCGCAGCCTGAACTGTGGACGACTGGTGGTTGAGGTTCTTAAAAACCACTTTCAGTCAGTGCCCCGGATCGCTCTTAATTTGTTGGGCAGGCAGCGTGACACAAAGAGGAACTCAACGACTGCTGTGAGGTGGATACATACTTTACGTATCCGCAAGACATTTCACCGACCGTCTGGCAATCGCTCGATGAATGCAATTTGTTACTTGACACCGGACCTTGTTTCTGTTGTTTCCAGGTTGAATGAGTCACACACTAAGCTCCTGTTGATTTTATATCACATGCGTCACAAATACCTTGCAAGTAGAGCACAGTGATTCGGATAAGATGTTGGAAATCCATCACAAATGCGTTGTTTATCGCTAGCATTTTTTTAACACACTCTGCAGCGGACACATCAGCGGTTGTGGTAATTTCCAGAACGCCTGTTGAATATTCTTCACATGTGAGTGGAGTCCCACTGAAACAGATACAGAAGTTCAAGTGTATCGGCGTTTTTTTCTTGAGGGATTGGAGGAGGTTTCCTGTAGGACTGGCCAAGTTGGATCAAAATTGAAACTACTTGGAAGATCTGTAACCAGAAAAGTCAATTTGCCGGTTTTCAACTCTCGCCTATGGTCATAAAATATTGAAAATAATCGAAAAAATCGAAGCCATGCCTTCATGGTCTTGACACGTGCCTCGCCTGTCTTCCTAGTCGTGTCTTAAATGTGACATCGACTGAAGGTCACGTGCGTACCCTCGCGACGCCTTTAATGGATCATGCGGGTAAGAAAATGATGAAGATAATAATGATTGCGGCATCTGAAATTGGGGCAGAAATTGTAGCCCTGTTCAGAGGCTAGGAAAAATATAGCGAATAATCAACTTTTTTTTATTTTAAGTCGATAGACCATACGAAAGTAGCACGCGGATTTTGGCAGGCAAATAGGCTGTTAATCGATTTCTTGAATTAGTCCTGAAATAACGCTAATGAGAGTTCAGAGATTCGGTCACAGATGTAAATTAATGAGTCACCCTTTGCTTATAGACCCTCTATCAACGTGTATGAATAAGCATTTTAGAATTCCGTGCGTCACAGTGTTCGTGATCAATCGGATGATCACCGGATTTGATCCCGGTATGGTGGGAAAGTAGTAGTAATGGTTCTCATGAGAACCTTATTAGTAGTGAGTGTCGTTTTATTTTGTCCTCCTAAACCCTGATGCTTTTATACAGGATGGCATTGCATCATTGCATACAACCCTGATGCATTAAAAACATAATGGGTGGCATTGCATCCCGTAGAGGACCAGGGCCTAGCTTCTCAGCAACCACTCGTGTTGTGCACTTGTTATTTACTACAAAGAACGTGGTCAATCACTTTCGGATGCGGATGTTATCAGCAGTGGAGTTATGCAAGAAGTGTTGAACTTTAGGTGTGTATGCGAAGCTGCCGCCGATCCGAATCAAGGCTAAATTCGCGGGCATAAGTCTCATATTCGGATCAGTACCTCGTAGCCAAACTACGATTGAGGATTTTCTGGACCCCACGAAATCATCAAAATGATGCGAGGTGTGCTGAGAGTTCGCCGATCAAGTCTCCCTTCATCTCTCACATAGTCCCATACCACCGACACCAAGTACTGAAGACCAGTTGTAATACTGCCATCAGAAAAGCCATCTCCTTAAGAACCAAGATATCCCTATATGAGACCTGGATAGTCCCAGTCCTGCTGTATGGTGCCTAAGAATATACTCTAACTAAAGCGGACGATTATATTCGGTGCCGTATATAGGGATGGTATTGGGAGAGGAGACTGAACGGCGAACTGTACGGGCTGTGCATCGACATCGATCTTGTTAAACGAATTCGAATCTCTCGTCTCAGATAGCTAGGTCAGTTAGAGCGAATGGACACCAATGACCCATCCTGGAAAGGCTTCGACTCCAACCTCGCGGAAAAGAAAGACCACGCCTTTGGTGGCGCACGCAGTCAGAAGGGGCCAAAATTAGTTGAACGCGTGTGGCTGGAAGCGACTAGTACCAGACCGGCCTAGGCGGAGAGGCATGTTGGCTAAGGCCCAGGACTGTAGCTCCAGCCAAAGAAGAAGAATTGTCAAACAAACTGATACGTTTTAGATCCTCACCAGATCAGAGTCAGATCCTTTGGAACCGATCGAATTCTCTAGACTAGTGCAACGACAGTAGTATTTTTTATTGAGTGTGATTCTTGTCCATTTGGATTTTTAGCTGTATATTTTTGAGCCCGTGGCGTTGTGGGTATGTGCGTCGACCCCAACCTTGTTCAATCCCTGCTCTGTTCGATCATAATTTTCACGGCCCCACCTCTTTCGAGTCACTGACATGCTCAAAGATAGTTTTCCTGTCTGAAAAAGCTTCTCAAACTTGGCCATTCGGAGTCGGCATAAGACTGTAGGTCGCTTCCACTCGTGAGAGAACAACAACACGCACACAACGAGTGGTTACTGAGAAGCTAGGCCCGGGCTCTCTACGGGCTGTAGCGTACCATATGTACCAGGAATGAACACACTGTTACCAATGCTATATCATAGTGCGCAGCTTTGAATCCGATCCTAGGTTCCTCAGGTTCCTCTCTTTTTTATAGTCGCGGAAGCAGCACCATTGTGAAGCCCGTAGAAAGGCAGCTGTAGCTTGTGCTTGGATCTGGCCTGAAAGTTAGAAATCTGGCCTGCCTTGTGAGTAGGAAGTTAAGGTCCGCACCTGTTTCTAAAAACGTCTTACTCCACTCTCTCTCTCTCTATCACTGTCTCTAACTTCTGTCCAAGTAAAACAAATCTCAAAACGTCTGCCCAACAGCGGATGTCGGTCGATGTGTTCATTAGCGAACGCGACAAGCACACGCACCGCGAAAGGCGAAAATAGTTTGTATTTGATTGTGGAGCTATTAATTCGGTATTAATTAGCCCGCTGATTCACATCAATTGTGGTTAAAGTCGAGACGAAGCATTTAGCAGTCTCGCCTCACTCTCTTTCAAAAGAGCACGCACGAGTTTCTCACTTTCATCTCGACTTTAAGAGAGTGAAAGACTATCGGAAAAAAGCTCAATTCACCATCCAGCTCATGGCCCCACTTCTCAAGCAACTCGATTGGAGACGGACTCCTGCTCGCGGCGCCAACGTCAGTGGAGATCAGTTTGATTGCGATTCGCACGCAAGTTGGACTACTGCGACGACAACCCCGACATTGTGCTTGTAGTTTGTGATTGTGATACTTTGTGTGCCTAAACTAAACCAGTTGCCGCGAGTTTTTATTTTGTGATTTTGCCAGCTATACACGCATAGAGGTAGATCCACAACTGGCTTTCGAAATCGAAGGTGCTAATCAAATCACTCGATCGACCGACGCTGTGTCGGGCCGAAAATGAGCGTTCGTCGGTGAGTGCTGCCATGGTGCCGGAATGATCCATGATTCAGTGTCAGTGTCCATACCGTGATCCACGAGCGATTTTGCATTCCGATCTGTTGTCGTCGTTTTCTTCAGCGGTGGTGCCCGAGTGCCAGTGTCGGTGTCGCGAGTGCCAGCCTCAGTCTGCCCGTTCTGCGATAACGCCTAGTGCATAATCGATTGTTTTTCTTTTCTTTTGATCTTGTGGCTTGTGTGCTCTCTTGTGTTTAATTCGATTCGACAATCTGACAACGGAAGGGGAAGGATCGTTGGCGACGTCCCATCGGTGCATACAGTGAAACACATCCGTGGAATAGTAGATATTCAGAAGGCCCCGCATCCCCACACCATCACAATGGATAGCAGTCACGTTCGGCTAACGATCGCTTGTTGGCTTGCGCTGACCTTATGCGTTGCAGTGCGTTGCGGCCCGGTGTACCCAAGTAAGTACCGCTTGTGGAAATATCACTGTTACAGATGGTAAAGTGCGCAAAAGAAAGAAAACGGAGCGGAGAAAATGTTGCTCCCTTGCCTGATATTTGCGTCTCAACGTTGAACGTCAAGAGCGACTCTCGCCGACTTGTTGTTTTGCATTTTGGCTAAAAGTGGAAGACATTTGTTATTGGTATGCCGCTGATGGTGTGCTATGCGAAGAAACCGGTTCCAATTGGCCGTAATTGTGCATTTGAATGTGCCCGTGCCAGGGGGGAGGAACGCCAGAGTGGCCTGACAAAACAGACGATATCTAAATGAAAACGCCGATTCCGGCTCGGGATGATGTTTTGTTGTCTCGCGGCTCTCGGCAACAACTGCTTGTGGTATAAATTAATGACTAACTGGCATGTGTATTTGGTTACAGTGGATGAGCACATAACCATATCCGTCATTCGCGAGGAATGGTGTTTGGTTTTGAAGACGAAGAAGAAATGAGTGCGTGTGTATTTTGACCGTTTTACTGGGCTGCCACAGGCGAGGCTGTTGCATCCGGAATTGATTAGGTTGCTGGTGCCGTTGATGAGTTGCTGCATGCAATTCACTTCAAGTTCCTTGTCCGATCGGATATCCAACACGTGGATAAGCTGGATTGGAGCATGAAAAATAGAGCAATCGAGGGGCTTGTTTGTTGACAGTTCAGCTGGCGTGCTTATAGGAGTTTGTTGTTTCTTTCTTTGAGTACCGCGTGTGCAGCCAGGTGTTTCAGACATTGCCGCTATCTGATTTGTGACTTCAGGCAAGACGATTTTAAGGAACTGTTGCGGCAACCGCTTGGATTTAACCGGTTCAGAAAACGCTTGGGCGGAGATTTTGACAGATGGAGTTCACATAATCACCTAGCGGACGTGCGTGCTCTGCAGAGTTAATGCACTACTGTGATTTGTGGTCCGATACTTGTTATTTCTTCAACTGGTTGTGTGGTGTTTGGAGCCGATTCTAAATACACGGAACTGATGTTCATTCTATTGAAATGGTTGGATTAGAATACAGGATCAATGTCAGCTACGTTTTTGAACCATTCCACACTAGCGTATTATTTTTTAGCGAAGAACGACTTCCATGTTCACAGCTTTCGGGTACAATGACTGATTTTGTTCGTTCAGTTCCAACGATATTTGGGAAAACTACAGCGCAAGACGCGGTTCAGTACGGCAATCCAAATGCACCATCAAAAATGTAATCAACTTGACTTACAGATTCATTAATTCAGGCACCTCGAAAATCATAAAGAATCATCATAGAAATAGTTTGAAATAATCTTTGACTCAAACGCAAATAGCACTTGTGTGACAAAATATTCTGAACCGTGATGGGGGCAATATAAAGTGTGCTTGACAGCTTGTCAAATCCGCCATCTTTTTGTTTTGTGACGTCAGTCAGTTGTGCCACTGAACAAATGTAGCGCTTAAGCTTCCATCACAATTCAATTTCGTGTATCGGAAAATGAAGAATGAAAAACAAAAATTGAATTCCAAAATGATGTATTATAAGATGAAAGTATTTACTTCGTGTGCGACAAAGGTCGTAGAAACTTCGTTGAGTAGGAAAATGTTGAACAGAAATCAGTTTGTTGTTTTTATCTGTTTTCGGCTTTTAGGTTTCTGTTGCCATAAAACACTAGCGATGACATCACCGAGGGCCCCAGTACAACTGTAAAGCACACCTTATTTTCCTTACACCATGATTCTGGACACGTGTACTATCAAAATCGTAAAAATTTATTGTGCCTAAGCAATCACACTGGTTTTGCCAAATATGGAAACAAAAAGGCAAACGGCGTATAAGTCCAGTCGATTGTACAATGCAGTTTGCTGAGCTGATCCTTAAATAAAGTCTTTTTCTACCTTGGTGTGGTCTTCTTGGTCGATAATGTTGGTCATTATTTCTCGAAGATAGCAAATATATTGTTTTGCACTCGAATACCTTTTGATTGATTGAATCTTGGCCTTAATAAAGTAAGCCTCCCTCGCTGACTACAGATAGCCCACCAGGTTTGTTGGATCCCTCTATTAGGGAGGTCCTTATCTCCTTTGAATGTATGTGTACTTTCGAGTAAACATAACGCCACCAAAGTCATAAGAATAAAAAACAGAAATATACTACAAATAAAAATAAGAGGCTAGCTTACACAGCTACATAGCTTTCACGAGGCTTACTTTTCCAATATGCACCGGTGGAAATGATACAGCCTAACTTCAAAGAGGGTAAGCTGTTCCCGAAGCCTCGGATGCCATGATTGATTTCCAATAAAAATATGTTTTGTTTTCTAATTTGAAAAAAATCAACACTTACCTATGATGGTCCATACGACCAGTCTAATTTTAAATCGTATTTTCGTGAATATTGACTGGTATTTCGAGAATGACACGTGTAAAGTTCTCTGACAACCGGCCATTCGCCTTCTATACTAGGAAGAATGCTCTAAACGAACCGTTGAATAGGTTTCTGTATGACTCCCAGCACCATCTTTGCTGGATCAAAATGTTGACCATGTTCAACTCGATAATGCATATCACTGACCGTTCTCGATGAATTGTATTTGTAATTATTCCTCTGCTTTTACTATTTTTCGTATCTTACTTCTGTTGCTCGTGGCGTTATGGTTGTGCGTCGACCCGAGCGTATACGTAATCAAATAATTTGCACAGCCTCGTCTCTTTCTAGTCACTCACAATGCTCAAAGAGTGCTGCTGTCTAGAAAAAGCTTCTCAAACTTTAGCGTTCGGAGTCGTCATAAGACTGTAGGCCCCTTCCACTCGTGAGAGAACAATAGCACGCCCAACACTATTGGTTCCGGAGAACTTCTTGCAGAGATGTTAATGAGGCACACACTTATCCATCTCCAATCCTGTATTTTCATCAAAACTCATTAGAGCATAGACGCAACAAAATAACTGAAAAAGTTGATTTTGAACACTTGGCGTATTTGCTCTTTTCTTGTGAAATTGTAAACATTATCAGCCAGTAGGGAACTTCGAACCTTGAACTTCGTATAATCAGACGATTCATTCACTTAAAATTGTCTTTGTTAGTTTGTCGACTGCGCTGGGTTTTTAATGGATAACGTTTTCTATTTGACAGTTTACGAGGAATCGAGCAGAATTTTTTCTTTAATTTTTTTTTTCGTCCCAGACTGCTCATGTGTTTCGCGACTGAAGGTGGAAGTATGATTTTGCGATAAATATTATTGATTGTCCACGACTTTTTTGATTTCACACGATGTACTATAAGCTGCTAGGAACTTTGCTTTCTCGGTTGGGGACATCAATAAAAATGCTGTTACTTTATTTACCACTTATTGGTCACATATAACTTCTTCTAACATGATTACCATGAGAATACTCATTGAATCTTAAACAAAGAATGTTTGTCGGATTGTCTCCCGGCCAACCAATGTACATAACAGCTTTCTCGTTCTTACCGCTGGCTTGCATAATATGGAATGCTAAGTTTACTCTTCACTTCTGAAAACGCAAATATCTCGAGCTTGTTTACGCAGACCTCTTGGATATTCTTAACGACTGGAATCGATCGTAATGTTGTTATTGTCCCAGGTGTGTACTGAGTTCATTAGTTGTCCTCATTCTTGTTTTGTTCGTATTCAGTTCGTATTCAAATTCAATTTATGACTCAAATGTTTTCATTTTTTGTACAGATGGTACATAATATTTACTTAGTTTTTGTCATCATTAGAGAGGATTAATGTCATTCGTCCATGACTTATGTTTGCATTAGTCTAGGGGGTGGTTGCATATCCTCTTTTGTAGAGATAGAGATAACCATAGAGAATTCTTGGTTCACTGTGATACCACTGCACGACGTTAATCTGGTGTTTGTCGTCCGTGTAATTTTATTAAATAAAACGCAAACCATTTGAGATTTTTCAATCAAACATTTATGGGTGGAACTCGACATCCTTCATATGGCCACCGCGCGGACTTTTGCATCTGTTGATATGTTGGACAAAATTTTCACCGACTCGGCCACACATTTCGGCCAAAACGGCCGCCATTTCGACTCCACTGTTGGCTTTGAGCTCCTCCAACGTCGTCGGCTTGTTGGCACGACTTAATGCAGCGCCATAGAGAATAGTCAAGCGGCGTAAAATCGCACGAGCGAGGCGGCCAATCGTCTGAGTCGTTCTTAGTCTCCAATTAGTCGATTGTAACGTACGCTATTTGTCTTTGTCACTGAAGATGATTTTACGATGAAATGCATCCTCTTGGAGCATCTACTCTTTTTCTTCAATTCTTGAGTCAACTTGGGTGAGAATTACCCAAAAATTGGAGCTAACGTTGCGGTCACCGACTCCGAATTTCGGAAGAACATTTTTATAACTTACAGACGTTGCTTGTTCGTATTTTCTTGTATCATGATGAAAAGTTGAGTTTATTGAATAAACTGACAATGACAGTGTTGTGGTTAGTGAAAGAGTGCGTTCACACATTAAATTCAAAATTGCCAAGTTCCTTTTGGAAAACCCTTTATAATAGGATGAGCTTGTAATGGGAAGTTTCCAATTGCCAGCACATTTAGACCATTGTAATTTCTGATCCTGACGTATAGTTAGATTACCACCACTAATCGACAGCTCAGTGATAGTGCAGTAAGATGAATCCCAAAAAAAGTGTGACTGATAGATTAAAAAAAAAGATAAAAGCGTGTTAACCTGGGATTCGAGTCTGGGAGCCCGCAGCCGGCCGTTCTAGCTCCAAGCCATTTGCAGCATGCATATTTTTAAGTGAAAATAGAGTATACATAAATTTCCTCCTTCCTCAATAAAGTTTCAGACATCAAGATAACTGGTGAAGTGCTTGACTTCTATCGCTATATGGTCAATCGGTTGGTGACTGATTGACCTAGTAGGGGGGATGTTGTGCTATCGGCAGGGTGGGTCTCCGACGAACTCTGAGGGAGATGTTTAGTTCAGCATTGAAATCGCTTAGAACGATATTGGTGACGAGACTGTACTTTCTAGGAAATCATAGGCTGTTGCCATTACTGTCTTCTGTAGGAGCACGATCCAAATCAGCTTGAATTCGGAGAGTTTGTTATGAAGCACGCGACCAAATATGAGAACCTTTTTCTAAACCAAAGCACCTTGGGCCTTGTCAAGAACTCGAAAGATGTGGGGCTGTGAAAATTTCAATTTTTTTTTTGTTGTTCAGACCAGACATCGAACGTAGACGTCGAGGTTCAAGTGCGTTGGGGTCGACCCACTCACCCACAACGACACAGGTCCTCACATTTTATAATCAGTCCACTTCAAACAATACATCCACATTCAAACAATCTGCTCCTTTTCTTGCAATAACCGTGATATCTTTTCCTTATCTAGATAATTTCTTGCCGGTACTTCCTAGATTGGAATGGAAGAATCCATAAGTGCTCTCAACGTCACTGTCCTCTCCTTCAGGAAATGATGCCAGCTGGGGTTGAGTACCCTCATCATCTGTGGAATGAGGAGTATTAAAGAGTGACACCGAATTGATAGTTCATAGCTTGTAGTAGATTCAAGAACATCCAAGCTCTAGGTTTTAGTTCTGAACTTCAATCCAATTTCTACAGCGCTTCGAAACCTTGTATTCACATGTTTGCATTCGAAGATCTTATCATTGCACGCAAAGTTAATATTAAATGGCAGCAAAATTCGCGGGCACTCGCAGTTTTAGTTAATTGAATCCGTGGGCAATTTTTAAATTAAATCTAATGAAAGCACGCGATTTATCAATTTTAAATTGAATGCGGAGCTGTAGCGTTCTAGTGATAGCATTATTGACTTGCAAACTGCAACCACTTAGTATTTTTGTCTGATGACAATAAAGAAAGGCTTTACTTAGTGGGCGGGAAACACTTCACTCATTGTGAGATGATGCGACTTCCTCTTGACAGATAGCAAGCCAAATTTTTAGACAAAATCTTAGGGATCAGTTGGTCTTTGTATATCCGATTTCGTGTTTTCCGTTTCGTGATGTTCCCAAATGCTTTGATCTATTGAATTTAGACACGAATAATGATCCAAACTGAAGCCATTCTTGTGTTCTGGAATCAACCCTTATCATTTGATGATCGTGAAAAATGAAGTGATGCAATTCGAGAAACTGCTTGCGCACTCATTTCGATTCGAAACGTTCGTGAATCTTACTAAAGCCACACAATCTGCATTGTGGTGATGTTCTTCCGTTCAGCGTCGTCGGTGACCTGAATTCCATGCAAAGCTTCCATGGGATGACGAATCAAGTGTCGCCGATGTATCAAAAGTAAACTCAAAGCGTGCCAACGAATGACTTTTTTTTCCGTAGCAACCGTTAGGAAGTGAAAATGTGAGTCACGTAATCGTGCGCTAAATATAAGTTGAATCCTATGTGAGATGTTAATAACTGTCAAAAAGCAAGGAAAAGGATGCTCTGTTATATTTGAAGGAGTATACATCCTATATGAATGCATGTTAAATTTATGTACACATTTTTGTCACTTTATGGGTTATTGTCTTGAGATATAATGTGTACGGCTCTCTTCTTATTCACCCTCTTCAGATGTGGCTATAAATGGTGTGGTGGAAGTTTGCTGCATGACATTGCAACTCGACTTGGCCACATATTTCGCGTTCAATGTTTAACGAGATCTTCGAACATCGACGGTTTGTTGCCATAAACCAATGGCGCCACAGAAAATTGTCAAGCGGTGTTAAATCGCACGAACGAAGAAGCCAATCGACTGGGCCATTTCTTGAGATAACATCATACATACTCTTTAATAAGTCTATTGTAACGTATATTGTGTGGCTTGTAGCACCATCCCGTTTAAACAACATGTCGTCCAAGTTCATATCTTCAATTTCGGGCCAAAAATAATCGGTATTCATGGCGCGATAACACTGATCATTTCCAGTAACATCGTTAGGGCTCAATAACACCACCGATAAGCAAACCGCACCAAGCAGTTAGTTTTTTGTGGATACAGTAGTGGTTCATGAAGCACATGTGGATTTTCACCCGAACAATAACGTATATTTTGCTAACTTACGAGCCCAGTGAGCCGATGAAATTCATCATCGTGGCGAATCTCTTCCAGAACCCATTTGGAGAACGTACGTCGCTCCAAATGGCCATTGGCTTCAGTTCTTGAGTCAACTTGGTCATATAATTCTGCATAATTCTTGAAAACGCCGTGGAAATCACTGATTGGACTCAACCCGCTTAAAGTTGCTGTCACCGACTCCGAATTTCGGTAGTATATGTTGTACCATGATGAAACTGTTAAGTTTTGTTAACATGAATTGGAGAACAACCAGTAGAAGACCCTTTTATTATCCGTAATGGAGAACTCTTAATAGCTGAAGCATTTATTTCATACAACTTTGAATATAATTTACTGCGCACGGTTTGATGTTCTTCTTCACCTGGCATTTCACCTCTCTTATTGCGCCTAGTCCTAAATCTAGTTGATGGCATTGCCTATATTTGTTGATTAATAAACCTTTACAAAACATGTCCACAAAGAAGAATATACTACCATCTACGCTTAAACATCAACTAACTTGTGGTTGTTGGTATGTTACATCTTATGTACCCACATACATAAGCTTTAAAATATAGCAGTCCTGTAATCTTCTACATAACGATTTAAGGTTTATGGTCGTCGTAATCACCAAAGTGAACAAAACAAAATTACGATCAAATCACTTGGGTTTGTGATGCCGTAAGTCGTGCACGAACGACCGAAACATCAAAAATGATACAATTCGCTTGCTGTGGTGTTGGGCGATAGAAATTTTTCTACAACTTTGATGATCGATGATGTTAAGTGTGATGATCGTAAAAGTAGTGTATATAGCCACTTGTATTTTTGTACTAATTTTGGTTAGGTTGGGCGGTAGACGAGCATGGGCGGGGATCATTTAACTTCAGCTGGGGCGATACTCTCGCGCTTTGTATATATGATGTTATCTAGATATCCGGGTGCTCTATTGAACCAGAAAATTCCGAGATAATTCCTTTGTTCTGAATGCCAGGGAAGAAATATTCTCCCAATCTCCCCATCAAACATTTAGCTATAATGGACAATTCATGAGATAAAATCGATTGGAAATGAAATTTAAGTACAACAACAACCATTGACTCTGAATTAGTTTTGATTCGACGGGCATGACAACAAGCTACTTCACTGTCAGTATTTTAAGTAGTCGGTCCTGTATATCTTTCTACCACCCAACATGTGCTACGTTTTTGCGGCAATATCTTTTCGAATGTTGGCCAAGGCCTTGTAGTAGTCCCAGAAGCGCACGAGTGCTACCAAGTAGCTCATGATCTTCGCGGTTTTTCAGTCAAAAATGTTTCACGTCCAAGAAGGTGACACACGTTTCCAATACTTAAGCGCGCTTGAATTCTTTCGTTTTACATGGATGTAAGTACAAGTTGAAACGCAAAATAAACTGATTTGGCTCTCTAAAAAACTACATGGCCATTCAATGCAGCTGATGGGAATCGAATGAACATTTTCAACGTTAACAAGAAGGTCTTTGAGGCTTTATCCGTACCGTATCTTCTTATTCTTTGACTCTCAGGTCGACCTAAACCTCAGCCAACATCAGTCTCCATCTAGCCCGGTCTTGTGCTTGTTGCTTCCAGCCAGAGCAACGGACGTTCTCCATATTCATTCATGCAAAGACGGACGAGTTTTACAGGAATGCCAAAGCTAGACAAGGCTCATATATATAACTACTGTCATTCGCGGTCGTAAAGTCGATGAATATGTGGTGGACATCAACTTCAAACTCCTGGGTATTTTCCAAGAACTGCCGTAATGTGATTATTTGGTTGACGGCGAGTCTTACTTTCGCGTAGTGTTTGTGTCGAGTATGTGCTTCACGTGCTACAATTAGGACATTCTTTGTTTTAATACTCTTGGACTACACAAACCATGTGCAAAGCATACGAGTAGTCTCATAGATAGAAACATCTACTGTTTGCCACTTCTATGATTTTGTCGGCCACATTCTACAAGTAAAGGCGCAATTCATAGGAATGTCTGCGATGGGTCGAATCGCTTCTTTGGCTAACAGTAGCCGGACAAGTGCAGACAAGATAAGAATCTTGAGTTTTTCACTACAATATGGGCAGCTCGACTGCTCGTAGTTTCTGTTGAACAAATCGTTTGTATGATCACCATGTTGTCTATACTGCACAGTGATGACCAAAACAGAAAAAATATTGCTTACTTTTAATTTGAATATTCACATCAAAACCCGCTCTGTCGCCACAACCGTGATTCATTGTCTTGAATCCGAAATTTGTATGAGATCAATTCTGACACAGGCTCAATTCCAGTTGTCTTCAAATTCGAAGAAATTCAAAGTAACTCTGAAAAATGTGATAAGTGATGTTCCCCCAAGCCGCGTACACTCTCACCAAACGACAATGACGAGCGTTTCTTCGCTACCTTAGACATATTTCTTTGTCAATTAGCACAACAGCACAAGCCCAGTACGAGTCATGCCTTAAAGGCCAAACGGTGGACCATCTCCCTTATGATGAATTGCTGAATTGCTTCCTCAGAATATTTTACTCTTCGTTTCATCGCATTGTCTACCAGGCGATTGATTGCGCCAGAACACGCATACCATACAAATGGATAAGAGAGGTATGCAAACCTTTGTCTCCGGGCAGATAAACTCTTTTGGAGTTCACACACGAACAGTGTTGCTTCGGTTTTACAGAGACAGCTGTGTTTGGTTGAAAGTGGTCGAATACTTTTACCGCAAGTGTTGTGTCTTAATGAAATTCGTGTGCTTGCCTTTCTATTTCGATATGATAAGATGGTGGGGGGGTCTGACGATTAAGAAATGTATTTCAGGTGAATCTGTAATCGAATGGAAGTTCTCTGCGAAGGCATTCGACTGTCGTTGTCGATGGTCTGACCAGCCAGACCGTGTACCTCTTAAGATTCAATTCAAGGGGAAAAGTCAGTGAGTCTTACTGTGCACGTACACATCTTCTGGCAAACATACATATATTCTGTTGTTCCTCACCTGGTGATGCATATCACGTACCACTTGTTACTGCACGAAAGTAAG
Organism: Eristalis arbustorum; assembly: GCA_916610145.1. Lineage (NCBI taxonomy): Eukaryota > Metazoa > Arthropoda > Insecta > Diptera > Syrphidae > Eristalis > Eristalis arbustorum. The sequence continues at coordinate 43,588,834 of OU744319.1, forward strand.
TGAATTCGAGGGAAGCGAGTAAGCATTTGACCGCCGAAGTGAATCAAAGAAATTATTTTTCCTCGTGTAAACAGATGGTTATATGTGGGCGGGAGCTTTTGTTGTTCAATAATCCCAAGGGAATCCAAATCGTGTAAGCCAACATCTACTTTGACCGTGTGCTAAGAACAGTTTATCATTGAACTGCAATGAAGATACAGATAAGGATTTATGTTCCAATTCTGGCTACGATCAAATTGATCCTGAACGATTTCCTGGCGGAAGTAGCCTCTATTCAGAGTGGTCACACTTTGTCAATATTCGCCAATATCTAATTTAAATAATAATTTAAATACATCTATGATTTTTTTTTATAGTTTGCTCGTGATCAAAGGGTTATTATTATTACCCTTTATTGCCTGGGATCAAGACTTAGCACGGGCCGAAGGTATAGAGGGAGAGGAGGTACCTGTGCAGATTGGTCTCAAAAATCGGCGGATTATAGTCAATGGGATATATTGAGCTGGGAAGAGCATTCCATATTCGTGTTGTGCGGCCAAATACGAGTTTCTAAATTTCACTGTGTGCCCGAAGGCATGCTTGAGGGTAAACTGATATACATTCCTGGCGAGATGTGTATTGCGGGTGAATGCAAGGAGAGTAGGAATGCAGTTGTCTAGATCACTTGAGCATCGTTTGTTAAAATAACGATAAAACACGGAAAAGGAGACACGGTGCGTCAATGTTCGAGCAAATCTAATAAACCCACTATATCGTTGTGTCCTATAAATTTTATCGCAGGGGTTTTTTTGGCGACCTCGAATATGTGAGCGTTTCAACTAAGTTGTGTTGATGCACATACCAAGGACGGAAAGTTTTTCGGTTTCGTCGATACAAGCGCAATTCATGGATAATGACAGATTATTAGAGGTTCGCTTTAGAGACAGCAGAAAGCAATGACTTTTAGAAGCATTGAATCCCACTCTGTTTTTCTTACCCCAGTTAATTATGCTGTCAAGATCGGAATTCAATGTGCTCGACATACGCTGCAGTTCCAATACTACGTCCGAAGGGCAGGGTCATGCATTTTGGAACGAGTATGAAAAGCTGAGGGTGCTGTCATTAGCGAAGGAGTGGCTGGGATTAGACAATCATTTAGACCATTTATGAAAATCAGAGACAGAACAGAGCCCTATGGGGACAAGACCAATAATTATGTGAATATCAGACTTGAATTGAACAGTTTGAAAAGCAATTTCTAATCCATAGAATCTGAGACCATAGGCACGCATTTTCGGCAAAAGAGCATGATGCCAAACTTTGTCAAATGCCTTAGATACATCAAGCGCATCCATATTGTTTTCGCCTGTATTGTGCAAAGAATGGTTCCACTTTCCGGTGAGATAAGTAGGAAATCACCAGTGGACCTGTTGCTGCTGAAAAAAGGGACTCAAGTGCTATGGGTGGGTACTAGTTGGGTGCCGAAGAATTGATTGGCTCCGTCAAAACCCAGCTCATAAGAAACAGAAGTCAGTACAAGTCGGTCTCTTTGTCTTAACCAATCAAAGCGTATTGTGTGTTCACACGGGTTGCCACGTCTTGGCCACTCGAGTTGACGCATCTCTAATGCAAACGAGTTGGTTCAAACAACACCTCCTTGGAGGCTTTTGTCAAGTTCTTATGTTATACCAAGTCACGCCGATCAGCTCCGAAGTTCACTGTGGGTCTAGCAATGGCAATATACATCGACTTTAGGAATTAGGATTTACGAATTATAAAGATTTTTTTCCCACAAAGCTTAGAGCAGTGTGTCTGGATGAAGATAGGATTAGTGCTAGATACCTCGCTTTGCTTACTGCAGCCAATGCTTGACAGACTTATTGGTTTTAGTCCAAATAAAAACGTTCCCCTAGTACATTTTCATAACCTCATCGCGATGACTCGGCCCACATTCAATAATGCTCTCTTAGCTTCTCTAATGACGAGCCTGGATGCGTCACCGACCCATAATTTCAGAAATAAACTGGTTGTTGCATTTCGCCATGATAAAACTGTTTGGTCATTGGTTCAAGGGTGCTTTCACAGTGAGAGTTCGATGTTGTTCTAATTGGAGAACGCGCAGATAACAATAGCAATGCTCTCTAGCTCAGAAAAAGACTTATCGCGACGGGGAACATTTACAGGAATGTTTAATGATGATGAATTTTCAATGTATGCACGTAATGAAAGCAAGTTATATTTTTAGCCAACTGTCTAATTCTTATTCAGTCAAGCAGTTAATTCAAATAAATCTGACTTTGTGCACATTTATTATAGTTTTATTTAAAACATCATTGAATTACATTTAAGTATCAACGACAATTGCAGACCTTCCTTCCATCGCAGTATCCTCCTCGGTATCCCTTCGTAAGACAATGAGCGGCACAAGCAGCGTGGTTGACATTCAAGAAGCTCAGCAGATCACATGTAGCACGCTTCTGACGGAGCCCAGCACCCCCTTCGATTGCTTCCAGACCGTGTTGCCCAACAAATTCGAGTTCGGCGGTTCCTTCCTGATTCCACACCGGTCCGGCAGAGCACACAACGCACAAGGCGAGTCCCAGGAGGAAAGGAAATGCGATAATGACACGCATCTTCGAAATGAATAAAAGTAACTCACTCACAACTGTTTTGCGAATGTCTCCAACTGCATCTTGACTTGCTTTTATACGCTGGCGATAGTCTGAAGGGGTCTTGTGAACTAGAACGTAAATACATTTTGCACGGAATTTCCACAGATCAGGGAAGCACCTCGGCGGGGTGGACAAAGACCAGGCAACTCACTGATAAGAGATGTCAAATTGTGGGTGCACATCGGGGAAATTTTCAGTGAAATGCACATGTTGACGACAAACGAAGTGGTGTAGTTGGGGTCGGTCCAGAGGGGTGCCGTGTTATTTCACATCACGAACTGCTTGCTTTTGCAGAGACATCGAGCTAAATATAACTTTGCTCTTACTGATGCTCAAGCTGGCCAGTTTTAAAGAAGTTGGCGATCACTGTGAAGTGACTATAAGAGTGCTTAAGAAAATATATAACTCTGATCGGAACACTTTGTGCCAATCTAGGTAGGAGGCATAGGTCAATCCCAGACTGCAGTAATACCTGGTTCAGCGAGCTATATTTAGCGTTTAACGCCTTGGGATCTGTACATTTCTTGCAGTAGAGTATATAGTCTGAAAATTATGTCCACTCAACGTCAAAAACCCAGGCACCTACAATTTCGAATTATGTACTCATGTAAGAACTATAAATTGTCTGAAACACCGAAACTCCGACGACATCGTTCTGCCCGCGTACAATACAAGGGAAGAGACCGTAAAATATCGTAAACGCGTTTTGAACTTCCATTAATGCTGTAGTATCTGATTCTGGAAAAATACAGTAAATTAACGCAAAAATTTTAACCGAAATTTTCAGGTTCATTACATTCAAAGCTTCAATCATAGCAACCAATGCGTGAATAAGCTCAGCAAATTTGCGATATGGAACCGTGGAAATTTGAATTTTCTCTCGCACACGCCAACAAGACCGGTTCGGAAGTGCTTACAGATTACAAGCCAAAAGCGGTAGAAATTCACACAAGTTAACACCAAGCACCGATTCTCGTTCTATGTCAACAGGTCAGGGACGACGAACGGGGGTGATCATACAGGTTTTCGGTTTAAGCACGTGTAGGTTTAATAATAATAGTATGGATGGCGTTACACCTCAGTTGGATCAGACTCTTGCTTCAAAAACAACACCAAAACACTCCCGGACTGAGAAGCTTTTTCTGGACAGGTGACAGTCATTGACAGAACCAAAAGAGGCGGAGCTTTGAATTATGAGAAATGCTCGTGGGGATAATTAGACACAAAACTACGCCACGACACTGCACGCTGAGGTAGAAATCAATCAAGTACCCGCAGGAGGGGTATGTGTGCTACCATATTTGTGTTGTTTTCTATCACCTCTTCGAGCATCTAAAGCCGCAAATCTCACGAATGTCTGTCTTGAGCTCGTCAATCGTCTGATGCTTGTTGGCGTAAGCTTTCAGATCTGAATGATCTGTGGTGGCCAGTCATTGTCTCCCTTTTGTTCATACGACATGCCCAAAGAAATGTTCATTTCAGCAACTGCATGGTTTCATGAGCAGTGCCTGTGCAGTGGCATACATATGGATTGCTATCGGCCCTTATCGTCGTCTTTGAAGAAAATTTACCAGTGATGCCAATCAAACGGCGGCACAAAAAGTCTCTAATTCAAGCTCAGCAAACCCCTTTCAGACTATCTTATTCTTCTTTGGCTGGCGCTACAGTCCGGGGTGTCCTAGATTAAGTCCCTGGACAAGGGGCCGCTGCATACATCGGTTAACCTCGAAGCGGTTGCTGCAGAGGCTATCCAGGAGGCTGTATGTCAACTTGACCTGCGCATTTACAAGGATCGCTGCTGGCATCACGCCAAGTTGAGTTATATTTATTCACTTGGAAGATGCGTGCCAGTATAGCATTTGCTTTCCTACTGGGACTCGCCTTGTGCGTTGTGTCTTCATCCGGGCCGGTATGGAATCAGGAAGGAACCGATTAACTCGAATTTGTTGGGCAACACGGTCTTAAAGTAATCGAAGGGGGTGCTGTGCTTAGTCAGAAGCGTGCTACATGTGGTCTGCTGAGCTTCTTGAATGTCAACCACCCTGCTTGTGCCGCTCATTGCCTTTCAAAAGGATACCGAGGAGGATACTGCGACGGAAAGACATGACATGCATGAAATGGCTCACTTGCCTTAATGAGTCAAGCTTGAGTATGCTTGTTTACTGCGCGGCGCCAGAGAGCGAGAAATTGTCCTTCCCAGTCATGCAATTTTTTTTTTTTGTGATTCCTCATGCTAAAGTACCAGTACGGTGACTATAGGACACATGGGAGTTCTCGGCAACACTCTCTCTAAAGTACTGCTCTAACCAATTCATTGATACTTAATGAGCGGCATGTCAACGATGCCTCACCCTCCAGTTCTCAACATAAAGACGAATAGTGTTTTCAGACGACGCTATTGAAGGAATGGTAGTCACTGTTTCACTTCTTCGGAAGCGAACATCGAAAAATGCTTAAAATGATCAATGTCGAAAAGAGATTAGGTCCACAAGAGTACACCAGCTGCCTTCTCAACTGCGAATTCATTCCTCTGTTACATACTTATCTACCAGACGCTTTTCAGGTCACCCACGAAACGAAATGCGTGTCAAAGTATTTATTTCCCTATTAAATATCGCTTATACCTCATTCCATCACACTGGTCGATGGTCATGTACTAGCTCATTAATCAACGACCAGACACAGTTGTGACACGTATGACTTCGGCTGCAGTTTAGAGTCTGGTGGGCGCTTACAGGTCGAGCATGTTCCTGGTAAAAGCCCGATTCGATTCGATTTTCCGCTTAAGTATTTCATATGTGCACTGTAAGTGTGAAATCTCTGTTGTGTCATGCATATGCGTTCGAATTGAATGCGCTGCGGAACAAATATGTGTGTAATATACCATCCACCCACAGTAACTGTGAAGCTGAAGTCTTTGTAAATTACTTCTTATTTTTGAATATTTCAAAAGATGTGAGATTAACTTAACTAACCATTTTTGGGTAACGCTGTTTCACGGACCTCGAGCGGATTCGTCAACTACCAAGATTTGCTCCCAAAAAAGTGAGCACTTTGCTGCATCATTACATATTCGTTCACAGATCCCATCGATTTGGAAATACTCTCCTCGATCATCACCTTTGCAGTCGTACCGCATTTTAAATACCACTTTATGTAGTCGTTAACTGCACAACCGACATCACAATGGAGACCCGACATAGAACCACTTCGTGCAACAGATGCTACATCAAAAACAACAGGGCTCAAAACTCCTGACTTGAAGTACTAAAATCATTCTCTACATGACTCTTATCTTGCCAGTCCTGCTTTATGGAGCTGAAAGCTGGACGATAAGCAAAATTGCAGAGCCGATTCTTGGTGGTATTGAAAGAAAAATTCTGCGTCGGATATATGGTTTCGTCTGTGAGGAAGGTGACTGGAGGAAAAGATACAACCTCGACCTCTACCAGTTGTATCAGGATGTGGATGTAGTCAAGAACTCATAAGTCCGTCGATTACAAGGGCCGGCTACCTCGAGCGCATGGACACCGACGCTCCAGCAAAGACGGTCTCCCAATCCGAGTCCCCTGGTTCGAGAAGGAGAGGAAGACCAAAAAAATCAATGGGTTGCACGTCATTCAAGATAAGGTTTTGAAAAGCAAAAAAAAATTAAGTTGATAAATATGACGTCTTATGGTCGTCAGTGGAGTGCGCTTCGGCCCCAAGTTTGTAAGGGTACCTACCTATATACATGACGACACCACTGAGGGAACAAAACGGAGCATAGTTTTTTTTGTTCTCACTAAAGCACCACTTTTCTCCACATTAATTTTGTTAGAAGTTATTCAAGAATGCTGTTTTTCTGCTGTTTTCAAACGTTTAAGCGAACCTATTCATTCGGAGGTCAAGGAAAAGATCATCGGGATTGCTTTAAAACCGGTTCCATTAAAGATGTGCGCTGTTCGATCAAGACCAAAAACCTAATTTGGTATTGTGCTATCATGTCGTGCATTAAATGTGTCATATTGACAACAACAATTTTTTGGTAAGAGCGATAAGCATTTTGCGAAATTTAAGTCTGCCAAGACTTGTTTAAAAATTATCGGACGTTGGTATCAGCCATGAATTATTAACTGGCTTAATTTTGTTTTTAAATGAGCACAAAATGGTTGTCTTTTCACATGATCCTTTGTATTTAAAGCTTGTTTTAAGAGACAGGTGTTGGGTTACATTTACTTCGTGGCAAACAATATCACTCATGAGCTGCATTTGTTGGTAGACAATGCACTTAACACTACCCGATCGACTACGCAGTTTAACGACTACGTCCTCAAAATGGACAAACATCGCTGGATGTAACAGTGACACACTTCTCAACAAACGGTAGCAGGAGTGAAGGATGACACAGCAAAGACCACATCCCAAGCTTCTTGTGAAAAACTAAAGTTGAAGGTTACCTAACCTTGCGTTTGGTCATTTACCAGGGATGGATTCACGACTGTCTCGTACGGATCAGTTCCCCTGGTAATCCAAGTGCTTGGCACTACAGACGATCTTCTGTCATCCTGGGGGCCCGTGGCGTTGTAGCTAGGTTTGTCGACCCCAATGCACTTGATCCTCGATGTCGTAGGTTCGATTCCTGATCTGAGCGACAAAAAAAAATTGTTCACGACCCGATCTCTTTCGAGTCGCTGACAATGCTCATAGAGTATTTTCTGTCTAGAAAAAGCTTCTCAAACCTCGCTCGCCGTACAGAGCTGGCCGGAAGCCAGATTATCATAAAACAAAAGTTCTCTTACCAGTCGAATAGGCAAACAATGTGATCCAAAACGTTTCCTTTGAAAGGTGCTCAACTGAGGAGACCAAGTCATCAGAAGACCAGGACCAACACACCGAATGAAAGCATGGTGATTCTGTGACACTACCAGGAATGAATGAACTCCGACTAGCAGCTTATAGTAGATGAGTTTAATGGGTATCGGTATCATTCACATAATCGCGTCTGTATGTGTTGTCAGTATCCACTAGGAGGGTGGAATGAACCGGAACCATTTCTAGTTGGAATGTCACAGACTCCCACCATCGGCTGGTGTTCGGTTTTTAAGTATCATATAGTTGAAATCTCAAGCCTGATTCGTGTCATGTGTGTCATGGTCAAAGATATTAAAATAGCTAGTTAACCCGAACAAAGCTTGAGAATTATAGCATTTTACTATCAAGCTCCGTGCAGTAAAATAAATATCTTTAGCCTTGAAAATGATCATGCCGGTGGGCAAGCTCAGGCGATACACGGAGGTGCCGATCCATTGTCCTGCGGAATCATTGTGCTCGTGATTTTTCATGCAAAAACTGGCACTTGTTAGTTAGACCTGCAGCGAATTCTCTGGGGAGCACTTCAACTTGAAGGACGGCTGAGTTATCGACAGGTTAGCGTCCCTGGCCCATGTCGGATTCGACATATTCATATGTCACTTTTGGCCATGGACTTGCTACACACAACAATGATCTAACACCACAGCTTATTATGCAACTAATCTTATGCTGCTTCGTGTCAAAATCAAGACGACTTAATTAAGCCACTCTCCCGAACTACCTACTTAAAAAGTTAGCACCACAAAGGTTATACATTATCTGGCCGGTTTTAACTTCCAATTTATTGTTACGCTCCCATTGACCCGCCTACCGATGACCGAATGCCCGAATGCAAAGCTCCCTTATCGCGTTGGCCGTGTGCACAGTTTTGCAAAATGTGGACCAGAAGAAAGGCAAACTCGCACTTGTTTTTAATCCCGCTTTGATCACATAATTTACCTTCCAAACACCCAACCAACCAAGTAAGCCAATGGAGGCTTACGGGCCTTACACCCAAGCAACTTATCGAGACGAGTTCCAAAATCCAGTAATACCACACCAGTCAGCGGAGGAAGGCAATCAACGCCGTATATCTCCGAATAATCAACATTATTTTCGTTCGGAAATTTTGTTGATCAAATAAAAGCAAAACCGGCTTGGCGCCCGAAATAAATGGGATCCAAGTCAAAACGTGATTCAATGACAAGTGACCAGACCTACATTTGCGATCCGGGCACTCGCTCGGCGACAAACCGGATTGAAGCTCTATTGCACTGGTTCTAACTGCTAGGAGAGGCGCACACTGTGCAAATGCACCGAGGCTATCCCGAAGAGTTGCTCACTCCGACCCACATACTTTTGCAACAGCAATAAAATCCAGTTGGAGCTAACTGGATGCGCTATTTGCTACCTTCTCTGACCCACAATGATGCACGATTCATACTCCCAGCTGGCAGCGTCCGTTAGTCAAAGTGAACGCCAGAGTCTGAAACTGGTAACGTACACAAATATGCGGCGCTAATTGCTGCGTCCAATGCACCGACCGCCCCCTGGAGCAATTGTAATCATAACTGTGTCTTGTGTGCATCTTCTGACCCAAAGGTCAATGAAATCCATACCAATCGACTGTGAAATGTGAAAAAAATCCGAGATGTGTCTGCGTCTGCGCTCCAACTCAGTAGTTATGCAACAAAGTTGCCATTGTTTTAGTGTCGCTTGCGCTTACGGCCACGATAACCCCGTTGGCTTGTTGAATTAATAGAAGTTTAACAGTGATTGCATCGCAAGGCACAATTAAATTTTGCCGAGTCTCATGCCGGTAGCCGTGACCGTGGTGGAGGAGAACAAAGCAAGGCAACAACCTTAACGTTGATTTATGAAGATAAACCTGTAATTGGCCATTGTTTGGGTATAGCTTGGACTTGGTCTGCAGCTATTGCCCTTTTGTGCTAAATACTTTTAATCGCGTTGGGGTTGGATGGGGTGGGGGGAGGGCGAGTTAACCGGTGCTAACATGGGCATTCATTGAACGAGGGAGATCATATCTGTGGAGGGAACAGGATTTCATTAGCATGTTCATAACAGTTTTTCACGAGAATTAATCGGAGTAATACCGCGCATGTCGTGGGGATCTTTTGGGGGAATAACGCCAGCGCCACTGAATAGAAAAGATTTTATTTATTATGTAATTCCTTTTTGTTTTTCAAGATCTTCCTCGGGCGCCCCGGAGGGAGATGTCATCTTTGGTCCTCTTAATCTGACGATCTCTGTATTCAGTTTCCTGTATTAATTTAAACAGCAGCAGCACGACAGGAGGTGTAATTTTGTTAGGAAACGTAACAACTTTATAAAATTTCGTGATAGCTTACTCTAATTGGATTTGTGGGGAAAGCAATCTATTATCCTCGTCTGTCTTATTTCTGCCTACAGTACGTCATTGTTTTCACAAAATTTCCCATCACATAATGGCACATGTGGCACTGGAAATGTGATATATTTATTCCGTGAATTGTTGCATGATCTGTAACACAAGCAAACTCGATGCTGTGACCGTCCTCACGATCGAGAATGTCCTCAAACTCAAATCCACCACAGCACAGAGCTACCATTGAATAATTTATTTTGTAACTCAAGCAGGGCCGGATACTGTACACAAACGGTTTCTCACTATCCCTCTGCTAATTTTAGATAAGAACTATGGAAGGGAACAGTGAATGCAAATACCCACGATCCCTAACCATTTTGTTCAGGACACCGTTGTGTCAAGCTTCGACGGATACGAAAAAGAATTGGCGAAAGTTCTCAATTGTTTGAAGGCATGAGCAACCACTGGCTCAAACGATTGTAGTCAGATACCTGGGGATCGCTCTTACAAGGAGTCTGTCTAACAACAGCCAACTCGATACGAAGATGATGTAATCTGCTACTGTGCAGCGGTAGGTGTAAAGAGCATATAATAGACGTGTACCAACCAATCGCAGGATATGACGAATGTAAAGCAAAATTTGCTTCAAATGAATGAATCTTCAAATTCGTGGGAAAATGCAAGAGAAGCCGTCCTCAACTGGGTGGCACATAAAAATGGATAGGGACACTTATTAACCCCTACCATTTGCAGAATGCCTATGTCCGCTCCGGTCGGCCAGCAAAGAAGAAGAAGCCGTTCGAATACCCTGGATAATGAAACTGTGGCTCAGCTTTAACAGTATTTCTCACCATGTGTGTTCCAGAATGGAGATCCCGCAATCCGGCCGTAAAGCTTTTCAAACCCGGAAGCAGCATTCGTTTTTAAATCGCCATTAAAATACTTTCCGAATAAATTTTTTGACGCATTAGCCCGTCGTGTTTGCACTTCATTTCAATTTAAAGTCCCCACAGTGCTTATAAAAAAAAACAAACTTCATTCTTGGATTTCGAGAGCTTACTTAGAAGATGTATAAATGTACACAAGTGTGACACGTTGTGATCTAAAAATAACACAAATTGATGTGTTAATTCGCCGTTCAGCGGATCATATTAAACATTCAGATGATGTCCCGACTCTCGACTGCATAATTACTGTAAGCTGCTGTTGTTTGTGCACGGGTGTGGTGGACCTGCCATCACAACAAAACAACGATACCCTCGTTCTCTGTGTTGATTTGGTTCGACGCTTTTGTTGATCGTGGCAAAATGAGATCATCTGCATGCATTGCTCAAGGTCAGAGGATAGAATGTTCAGAAATCGATTATCAAGCATCTGGAAAGAATTCCGTGGAAGATAAGTGTTGTCGCAAGTAGTTGATGAGCTGCGCACATTTAAAAGAGTATGACTGTGAATGCTGTTGTGACCGAAAATCTTTTGGGGAAGTTATCAATTTGCGGAGCGTTCACCGAAGTCAATGTCCAACTGGAAGAGATGATTAAAATGTTTTTTTTTTGTCGATCCTGTTGGTCATTTGCCTTTAATCAGAAGGCACTCATTTCTTTTCTTATTCATTTCTCGTAGAATGTGATGAATAGAATGCATGTGAGCACGCATTACACACTTACTGATATAACCTGACACTCGGATGGAGGCACGTCTGAGCATTACTTCCATTCTGTTCAACTGAAAATCTTGTTCGAAATAATACCGCAGCGACGCCTTCAATACCCATCATCTTATACCACTTTTGTTCTGATGTATTCACATGAATTCGTTCTGTCGATTGTGGAGCTTACAGCGTGGAGGTTCTTGGTCCTGCAGCTGGTGCTCCATATACCGTCAAAGTAGATTATATTGCCCTCTGTGCCCATGGGAACATTCTCTTTTCTATCTTGGTCAAGGATCCAGGGACGCGAGTCTTTAGAAGATAATTTATTCTTGGATCGTCAGATTTGCTTCCCTTGGTGATTTGGTGGTTAGAGAATGTTGAGTTGATTCCTACACAATCGGTTGTGCGGTGTTCTCTATAGAGTCCAAGTTAGTTGGTCTCCCAGACTTCAATAAAGTTGTGCTTTCAACAATCCTCATTCACATAACTCATATTAATAACACAATAATCATGACATCAACTTACTTGTCACATCCTCCCTGGTCTATGAAAATCTCACCCTAATTATTGGCTTAAGACAGCACATAAAAATGCTCTCTTCGTCCACTGACTTAATTCTCACCCGAAATCAAGAGGTTACCGCTTAGACTCTTCCTCGAGTGTTGCTAGCACTAACCACAGATGAGTTTCTTTCTTGGTGATCTACTATCGCACTCTTTGGATGTTTCTTAAACTCTTCTGCCAAGCCAAGGCAGAGTGTCGTTGTACTCTCCAGGTATTACGTTTCTAGTTCGGTGCTGTCTACTGCTTTTGCAATTCGAGCAGTTGTACGCTCATTGATTCTTTCCAGGTATCTGCTGGAGCTACGCAAGGAAGTCACCAGCCTGTTTGGAGTACTTGTGATCGGTACGCACCTGGTGGTAGTTTATAGCAACTCGTTGGGATCTCCTCAATAATTAATGTGACAACAATGAGAACCATATACAAAATCTCAGTCCAGTCACTGAATGGTTCACGTATGCAAATCAAATAAATATACAAATCCAATTAAGGGAAACCCGACGCCGCCTAGCAATGGGTTGATACATAAATGCAAAAGAAAATAAACTACGCCCTTGCGTGTCAATTAACAAAGCAATCATCGATATTACCTTGATCACGAGTTAAATGCTTCATTGCCGACGATGGTGGAAGGGCGCCTCCAATCAACATGTGAGGGTATTGTTTCCAACAAAAGTGAAAACAATACCCCACAGCAATACATAAACTCGCAAGAAAAATCCACTTGTGAGTCATCTAAACACATGTCATCTCATACTTACACTGATTCACTCAACTGAAAACCGAAGTGAAAGACAAAAATAAAGAGACAATGAAGACAACTAGAAAGACTTAGCAAAGCCGGTTCGCGATGCGTGCGGGTAGGCACAACAGCTGTAATCACATGTCAGCAGTAAGTCACTTGGCGTGCAAAAAACAAAAATGAGATAAATATTGAATACAGATAAGGTGGTTAAGGTTATCCCCGCGAATGAATGCTAATGTCAATGACAACAGTGATTAGAAGACGGCTCGAATAGGCGACCGAAGCTGAAGAAGACATAAACAAATGTCTTTAAATAGAATTTGAAATGAAGTGACGCAAGGGAAAAATAACCGCACAAATGTTGCCAGGCTTGAGGACAAGTTTTGAGTAAGCTAGGTAGTTGTCGGTAAAAGTAGAACGGTGTTGATTCCAATCGATGAAATATAGATAACATAAGCAATATAAAAGCAATCTAAGTACAGACTATCGAGTTCCAATTAAAACAACAAGAGCAACAGTTGAATAGATAGACCTCAAAAAAACCCCCAACGAGACATTGTACCTAGCCAAGTGATTTCTTTTTGTAAAGGGTGTTCCAACTGGCAGTCTGTGACATTTGCTGAGTCAACATCTTGATCTGATTTTCAATACAATCCTTAACGGCTTAACGGGTAGGAGATTTCCGCGCAAAGGTTCGTAGTAGTTGGAGCCTATATCTTCCTGGTTTATGATTTTTTGACATTCGATTGAAGAGCGGCTTATGCTCGAGGCTACTAGCCTTTCGATCGGCTCTTATGTGAATTCCTAACACCATTCTTGAGAAGATCATTTCTAAATCACTGGCGAATGATGGAGCCATAATCTCCTACGAAGGTACGCCTACGGTGTAGGCATCAGAACAAGCAGAACGAAAGTGTTTCTTTTCACCACGAAAACTCCTTTTTTCCACATCCCGCCTTAAAGATCGGCTGCTATATCTATCACACATCACCTTAGATCCCGAATTCAGCTAGAAGCTAAATGTAAACCAGCGAGTCAAGAAATGATACATAACTCTCTACGCGTGTTAAACCATGTGCGGACAACATGTGCGAACTCAATGCTATGTATGTACATGTGAAGAACTCTACAGCACATAGTGCCACAAGAAAGAAGACCCCTTTGACTGCGCAAACATAGAGGAATCATTCTCCTCAACATTGCTTACAAGATCCTCTCTGCCGTTTTATGTGAATGCCAGAAACCATTCCTCAACAACGTGATGGGTCCTTATCAGTGCGGTGTCAAGCCTGGGCGTCCACCATCGACCCAAGAGATGCAGATCGACGCCAACCAATTATTTGTCGATTTCGAGGCCGCAAATGACAGCGTGCATAGAGACGTGCTACACAAAGCTATGGCCAGTTTTGAGATTCCTGCCAAATGTGTCAGCTTGTGCAGAACTCCCGCTGCTTCATCAACCCATATGACTTCTTCAATATCGTACTTGCGAAACTCAACATCAACACGATCCGCCAAAAGTCTATTCAACTGCTTGCTTACGCGGGTTCGTCATTGGACGAACACAGAGAGACGTCAGTGAGACGTTTGCTGGAATTGAAGTGGAAGCGACTAAAATAGGTCAAGCGTTTAACCAGGGCAAAACAAAGTACGTGCGGCCAACACAAAGGACGCGCTGCATCGACGTCACAGGCAGAGCGTCATAATGCGCAGCAGAAACTTTGAGGTAGTCAAGGATTTTGTCTACCTCGGCACTGGAAATAAAATAAGGACAACAACACCAGTAACGAGATCAAACGCAGAATTACTGTTGCCAATCGCTGCTTCCTTGATGCAATTGAAATCGGATGAAGAAGCTCTTGGTCATTCTGAGAGACAAGTTCTGCGTGCGATCTTTGGTCCTGTTTGCATTAATAGCGTCTGGAAGAACTGTACCGGCTGTATAGCGGCATGCACCTTATTAATCGTCTTCGAATCCAACGCTTAAGATGGCTAGCTCATGTAGAGCGGAGGGACACTACAGCCCCGGTCCGAAGAGTCTTCGATTCCGAGACATTGGGACAACGCAGCAGAGGCGTCTTCGAACAAGATGGCGCTCAACAGTGAAGAAGGACATCAACGAACTTGTTGCGCGCAACTGGGGGTAGCCTGTGAAAGATCGTGCTGGCTGGAGAGGCATGTTGATTGAGGCCCAGGACCACCACGGACTGTAGCGCCAAGCAAAGAAGAAGAGGAAGACACAGTGCCGTGAGACCTTAGCAGCTCTATCAAGCTGATGTGACCGTCTAGTGTCCGAAAAAACGGAATGACGTTGCGAGAAGATGGGAAGTGCTCTAAGGTAGGCGGCGGAAGTATCGCAATTTCTGATAATTTTCAAAGCCTGTCGATCAATTCTAGTATACTCCAGGTGGAACCATTTGTCATTCGGCAAACGTGTCGTCAAGTCTAAATACACCCAAATATGTTGTTAAGGAAGATTGTAGCCATATATGAATGTAGCAAACAAAGCTGTTGTCGCGCCTAATGATCACTTCATCTACCACTTTAGCCCTATGGGTCTAGACAGTATTCGATTAACTTAAGACAGCTACCATTGACACACTTGCCCGAGTTTCTAGCAAAGAGACATCCAGAACATGCCGTACCTGTGGCTTTATCTTACCTTAGTAGGTGTAGTGAAAAACGTGTTGCACAGTGTCAGCTTGTCGATCCAGAAGCCAGACCCCCATAAAGGAAGTTCAAGGTCATGCACCGGTCGTGACAAATCTACTCGACATCAATTTATAATGTAACACAAAAATATTGCAAAACTGACCAAGGTCGAGGTTCACAAACACAACCACGTCCCACTAAACCAGCATGGAGCAGCACGCGCCAAGGTCCAATTTGGTGGTGGTCCACCTTCAGGTAGCCGCCTATAGGCGATCGTTGATCATGACTAGCCCCGGAAAGTGAAGGGAGAACTGCGACTACATATGAGCTCTGACAAATAGATTCTCTTGACTCAACACACGCGGCAGGTGGATCCGATATCATTGAACCGGGACACGCGCTAGCAGACTACTACATCCGCTAACCCTGTGAAAGTTGAAACCGATCGAGTGTCCCCACACACTAATGACACGACAGCGCGGAGTGTATTGATTCTCAGCTGGCCCATATCCCATGCAATTAACCCGCTTTGCCGGCAAACTTAATGATAACTCCGCTTGCGCTCATTTCGTATTCCGTTTCGCGGTTTCTCCCTTTCGTCGGCTTAGAATTGAAATTTGGCGAGTCGTGCCGTTTTCGTAATCTGTGCAATTATTTCAACTGCGAAACGAGGCCGGGTCAAATTGAGAGAAAATTAGTGAAAACGTCATGCAACTGCGAGAAAATACACACTCTCACGTGGATTGTGTGCATTGCATCGCTTGTGGATACACCGGCAATCTGCTAGGCATTAGAGGTCTCTCGAGGCCAGACCTTGATCCACATTATGAGGTGCAGTGATAATAGTTCATAATGTCACGTCAGTGGCTACCTCAACGCGATCGATTGTTTGTTTGGCGTGTTATTGACGGTTGATTACTTGCATGCGTTTATGCATTCGGCAGAGGGGTGTTGACTAGTCCCGGTGGCAAGTGATGACATCCAATCCTATAGAGCCATCGAAAAGTCGATTGATGCACGCATTGTGGCGTCTAATCGTTGCTCATTGCAACTAAGCTAGTGTGGATAATGGATCTTATCGGGTTGTTGTTTTGAGTAAGATCCCGAGATGTCTTCGTTCAACGTTGACACGATTTTCTCCGGCTAAATTGTTGCAAAATCTTTGGGGAGTTGACGATTTGTTCAAAATAGATGATCTAGCCACGAACTGTGCCATAATTACCTCAGATATCGCACAATTGAGCTCCTTTAGTCTGGTTGATAAGCACGTCTTAGAGAATGTGAAGCTATAATGCATAATACCTGCAAAGAAATTCCGTAATATTCTTTCGAGAGACGAAAGCAAAATTGTCCTATTTGGTGTTTTTGTGTGACTAAAAAAATTAAACTTACGTGCGGTCCCATATTTAACTCAGAAATATAGTGCTTCTAGCTCTCGAAAGTTTCACAGCATCTTGTTAATAAGCGAGTACAACTGAAGTGTTATATTTCACACCGAACGCTCTTTGCTCGGCTTAGCACCTTTGTGGTTTTGTCATTAAAATATCACAATTTCTTCATTCAACATAATGCAAGCAGTAGCGACTGTGGGCTGAAAAAAATGCACAAACCACAGAAAGGTGTCGCTGTTTATTTGCAATCATTCATTGTCGGTGTTGATCGTAGTCCGGTAATTTCGATGAGCCTGAACAAGTCGATGTAAATAAAATAAATATTAGCTAGTGAACTTGGGCATAGTTTCTTTTTTGCGTACAATATTTGTTATGGTTAAGTTTGAAGACACAGCTAGTCTCATCGAGCATTGTCCGTAAATCGATAACCTGGATGTTTAGTGTAGGAGCTGATGCATATTTCTTCTTTTACTCATCATATCCGAGTCGGAGCTGCATTGTCACAGCATCTTGATATCATTATAAATACAATATGAGTGGCGCATCAACCATAGAGTGCCAGCGCCTAGTTTCACAACAACCTAGTATTATGCGAGCTATTGTTCTCTCACGAGGGGAAGGGACCTACAGTTTTATGCCGACTCCGAACGGCCAAGTAGAGAAGCATTTTCTAGACAGGCAATACTCCTTGAGCATTGTCAGTGACTCGAAAGAGATGGTCGTGGTCGTGGTCGTCGTGGAAATTATTTTTGTCGTACAGGGCATTGATCGAACCTGGAGTCGACGCACATACCCACAACGCCACGGGACACCACATAGGAAAAGGCAGGAAAAGTGTTGATTGATTTCAGAATTCCCCGTTTTAGGTTCAAATTCTTTACAATCTGGCAGTCTATTTTCTACTAACTAGGCTTCACCGCTTCAACCAGATAATCTGTGAATGACGTCTGCTATTTCGTAGTATTCTCCCTTGAATTTCATTTTAAACACATGACCTTCATAAAATTAAATATTTTTAGCGTATTGTTATACATCGCAGCAAATTACTAAGGCTGTCACGACACGCGATACTTGTTTACGTTCCACTTTTTCATAATCATCCTTCATAAAATCACCGTCATTTTATGTTCATGTTCATATACCACGACACCACGTAAGGCGGAAGGGCTTTGTTACACTTTTGTGTGTTGATAATTTGAGTCGTCTGTTTCTAGTAGCAACTGAAGGTACAAGTAACCAATGCTTAAAGCCTTTAAAAGTTTTAGTTTAAAACCCCTATTAATGCGATATGAAACTTTAAAGTATTCAAGTGAATAGTGCAAATAAGATCGGCGACCTATCTGCCTTCCTTGGCAGTCCATTTTGAATGCGATGCGGTATAAGATACACAACGAACTTCACTGGGACTATACTGTGCTCTTGAGACTACTGTTCTTGAGTAGGGATGGTACCTTTCTAATTTACGTCACCAAATTGTGTTTACTTCGGTTTGATTTCTTTGCCCACACGGTGTTCTGCTAACATTGGAAATAAAGGTCCTCAAATACACTCAATTGTGTTTTTCATTTGCGTCTGCCTAAGCCTGCATAGGCGGCAAGGTCGACTGCTGGCTATAGCCCAGAATAAGGACCGAGTTTGTTACTTGTTTTTGACATCGCAGAGGATTACTCAGACTCAAAAACTGACCCATTTTTTCTAACAGGCAGGAATCTACATTTGCTGAAATTTCATGGTCTTTAAGAGGAATACTAGCAGGCATTTCTGCAATGAGGAACCCACATCATCAGCTCTTACCTCATCAGCATCAAACCGCTGTCACACCATCCGGTATATGTCGTCGTCTTCTCCACATGCGTCGGAGATCGACGGTTCCATCACTTATATCAATGAAATTTAGGTGCTGGCAAAGGTGTAGTGACCCGTTAGTGCTCCCGTAATTTTTCCAATTATCATCCAGTCTTTTCTGTACAGACATTGCAAGCCTGTTGCCGATATCTTACAGGCTACAGGTTTGAGAGCATCCTGAAGAGTCTTGCCAACTTTTGTTATGGTCTCGAGACTTCCAACGATAAATGGTGGTAGTTCATGCTCATGCTCGGATCCAAAGAGTATCTCCTCTGATTGTTGTCTAGTGAGTTCATCGTGGCGGCGGTGGACGCAGACAGTTTCTTGTGAATTTTGACCACTGTTTAAATTTGAAAAAAAATACCTGAACTATCTCGAAAGTGTTTAAAGCAAGCCGGTTTAAATGTCGCTTCAGAAACAAATACTCAGCCCCTTTCACCTGTTTCTCACTGTATAGTCCATGGCTATTATGATTGCTTGGATTTCCGATTGAAACACCAATGCAAATTTATCTAACGAAGTGGTCTATCTAATATTGCCGCCATCCGCAAAGTCACCAACGCCAGGTTCTTCATTGGCCTTAGACCCGTCATGGTTAACTCAAAGCCCATTCTTGATACAGCGATCGCATTTAGAGAGCAGCCTGCTCAATCTCCAACACAGACACCTGCCCATGGTATGTGTTGTTGTGATCAAAAATCGATACAAACAAGCTAACACACAATTTGAAAATATCACATGTGTGCACAACCATCTAAAAATTCTAATAGGCACTCAATTACTCTGTTCTGTGATCTGATTACACATTGGATCGTTGCTCTTAGGGTGCCGACCAGTCCTCCACACAGATTGACGACACTTCCTCTTCAGGCTTCAGTTCATAACTTTCCCAAAGCACATCAATCACACCCGCCAGCTCCTCTTCATTCACACACAAAACGATATCTAACTTCGTTAGGTGGCACACTCGTCATATTCATGCTGACTGTTAGAACTCATTCAATGTCATTTAACCTTAACCCTGCCAATTAAGTCTGATAATCAATTCTCACACGCCATTCATTGGGCATTGGGCATTTATCGTTCTACGACTACCTACCACCCACAGACGCAAGTGTCCAAGTCGGGGCGGCGGTATAGAGGCGCGGATGAAGTTGCGCTTTGTTGTATAGTTTGGGTGTGACCTTTGTTGTGTACATTTATTCTGCTCCACAGATGCTTCCCATTATGGCATATTTGTACAGAGTGCTAAGAGTCCCATGAGGAGAGAGAGAGAGAGTGGAAAAAAAATTTGGCTTTCAATGGCGCTTCGACGGATGGTCTGTGGAAATTCAATTTGCGCCTCAACAATTGGCTTTGAAACGGTCGCACTCAATGGAGCCTCTGCCTATGGCCGTGTAACTGGAACGCAATAATTGGATCTTCATTCAGTCGCAGCCGCTTCCCGAGCTTGCACCGCAATCATGGGCTTTGAATCGATTCCGTGGTCATTCAATATTTCGAAGCATGATTCCAACACCGAATCAGTAAGCCAGTTAATTCTAATGCGTGTCACAATGAATTGTGACCCAATTACAGCCCCAACTGTCGCAACGATTAAATTAAGCTATCAATTGGAGTTATTGCGTTCGGTCGTGCTGCGGAGCGCGCGGTAGCGATGTGACCGGGATGAGTGCGGCTTCGAATTAGGAAGTGATTGGATCGCATCGGCTGTTAGATCGGATACCTCAGTCGATTGATGGGTAACTCAAGACATCACTCAAGATCACTTGAATGCGATGATTTACAGTGTCATGCTGTGATAAGTTTCATATCTCAATAAGGTTGTTGCATGTGGAGGGGAAACTCATGATTTGAAGCAGACACCATGCTGTCATTGGACAGGACGGCTTTCGAGTCTATTGCAACATTTCTTTGCCTCAATTCAAATATGATTTTGGTTTATTTCTCGCGTTTCCGCAACCGATGTTGTGCGTGCGTTTACCACTTCCACATCGAGCATGAGAGCATCGCACCCATGAGAAATGTGAAGCGATGCACTTAGTGGGTCGACTGTGCTTTCACTAGAATTGGCATATTGGTCCATAGTCGACGTTCTATGTCATGTTAGTCCCGCCTAGAAGGTATAGAAGACAGACACTCAAACTCTTGGTGTTGGAGAAGCATTTAATAGATTTCGAGAAATTCTGCTACTTAAGAAATAAGAGATTATCGTTGAAGAGGTGCCAAGCACTGGTTAGCTATCAAACCCTATGTCGCTCATAGTTATCGAGGCTATGCTCCTTTAATGGGCGAGGACTATAATACAGCGAACATCATGCTTCTAACCGCCATCTCCTTCAGAAACGTATGCCAACGTTTGCTCCTCGCTTAGGTTAATTTGCGGATGGTTTTCTCTTTAACAGCTTTTTTTATTGACTCAGTGATAATACAGATAAATGTCCCTCCGTGATCAGTCAGATCATCTAAAAGGCTTTGAAATAGTTGACACCTGGGTTTTAGCCTGTAGCGTTGTGGGTATATGCGTTGAACTCAACCTCGACGTCCTACGTTCGATCCCTGTTCTGAGCTACAAACATCATTTTCACGGCGCCATCTCTTTCGAGTCACTGACAATGCTCAAAGAGTATTTTCTGTCCAGTAAAAGCAAACTTGGTCGTTCGTAGTCGGAATGAAACTGTAGGCCCCTTCCACTAATGAGAGAAGAATAGCACGCACAACACTAGTTGTTGTTGATAAGCTAGGCCCTGGCCCTCTACGGGCTGTGGCGCCTAGTGTAGTGTATATAGGACGCGACTGCAAAACTACATGGCACCAGTCCGCGATCGGAATAGATGGAACTACTTGTTTCAGGAGGACTGCGCTTGTTGTAGAGCCGACGATGATGAAGAAACTAATGTAAATTGTTGTCGTGACGTGGTTCCTCAAAGGTGTCTTCGTCTTCTTTGTGTTGCGCTACAGTCCGGGGTGGACCTGGGCATCAACCAACATGCCTCTCCAGCGCGATCTCAGGCTAACTGTCTCCAGGTTTGCACACGAAGTTGGTTGAGGTCCTTCTCAAATTGGGTGCACCACCTTAAGCGCGGGCGCCATCTGTTGCGTTGCCCCACAAGTGCGGATTCCAAGATTCATAGGGCCAGTGCTGAGTTGTTCTCACACTCTATATGGGCCATACACCGTAGGCTACAGTTCATGGTTGAATCTTCTCCTCCAGATCCCGTCAACACAAACAGGAACACAGATAGCAAGCAGAACTTTTCTCTCGAAGATACCAAGGACTTCTTCATCCACTTTCGATATTGCCCATGTCTTCGCCTCATATAGCAGGACTGGGATGATCACTGTCTTATATAGAGGGCTCCATTACTCAATTGCCTCTTGCGCTCAAAGAAACAGCGGTTGGCAAGAGGTATCCTACGTTTGGTCTCGGTACTGATGTTATCTGGACCATTTACTCCGGAGCCGAGGTAAGTAAAGTCCTTGACTACCTCGAAGGTATAGCTGCCCATTGTAACCCTCTGTCTAAGACTTCTATGTTTTATGTCTTTTCTTGAGGACAGCACATACTTTGTTTTGGCCCACACTCACCGCCAGACCCATTTTAACCGCTTTCGTCTCAATGTTAGCAAATGCCTCATTGACGGCTCGCTGAGTTCGGCCAATCATGTCATTGTCATCGGCGTATGCTAACAATTGTACGGACTTCTGGAAGATCGTGCCTCTAATGTTGGCGTGTGAGTTTTGCACGATCTTCTCCAGGACGATGTTGAAGAAATCACACGACCGCACCTCGCCTTGTCTAAAACCTTTTTTAACATAGATGGTCTCGGTGAGTTCGTTACCGACCTTGATGGAACAGCGAGCGTTCTCCATCATTATCCTACACAACATGACGAGTTTGGCAGGCAGGAGTCGCTGTCATATGCGGTTTTGAATTCGACGAACAGATGGTGAGTGTCATATGGCACTTCTTGGGTCTTCTTGAGACTGATCCCTCGATAGTAGGCGTAGTCAAAGTCTACAGAAGTGAACCTTCCAGATTCTCAGTATCGACTACGACTCTACTAAAAGTTCCATTTTCATCCCGACAGGCTTCTGTCCGAATCTTATATCCATTGGATAATTGTTTCACCCCTTGCTATATATTTCGGACGTCATTCCTGGTATAACGCCTCTCCATCTCCTCGACTGCGCGCTACTCACGCTCTTTATTTTTCCTTATCAAAATCTGGTACTCTTTCCTTTTCTGCTGTTCGTAGAGCTCACGAACAGCCCTCGTTGGCTTCCTGCCTTCAATTGTCGTCAAGCCATGGGTTCCTTCCGGGTGATGTCGTAAAACCCTGCACATCACTGGCAGCTCCTTTGTTTCCTTCTGACAAAGACTCCATTCTTCTTCGATGGTTTGTGCAGGACGCATCGAACTTACCGAGAGTTCCTGGGAGACCCAATCGGCAAAGATCCTTGAAGTCTGACGTGATTGTAGCCTTGCGACGTCAAACCGTTATGTTCGCTCTTGACTTTGAATTGGGATGGGGTCAGACATCAGTTTGAGATAAGCAGTAAAGTTTTCGGTTCTATTTCATTGACATGTTGTCAAGATATGTTTATAATGATCGATTTCTCGTCAAGTAAACACTTTTATTTGATCGGCGTAAGTAGATGGTAGGTTAGCCTCAAGTGGTACACACTAAATTTTGAATATTCATCATTTATGTATTTTAATACTCTCTCTATTCTCTTTGGTACGGCTTGTGTTGGTTGCATCTGAAAGAGAGGTTTCAATCTTGAATTTAGTACTAGCATCGCTTAGGAAGTTCCTTCAGCTTAATTCCATCTTGGGTCGTCGCCAGTGCTCTTCAGCTCATAGCTGTCGGAAGTATACCCCAGGCCACATTTGTGATCAAGTTCACGACGAATTCTATTTCACTGCTTTAATGGAGCATCGAGAATTCTGTATAATCATTCTGCTTAACGACGAGTTTGGCATCGATTTATGAACTCAATATCACCTGCAGATCAAATATGGCATTTGTTCTTGCTATTCAAGAAATGACATGTTTTCCGGAATCTTCCATAATGAGAAAGCGAAACTTCATACTCCGAGATCAAAATTACAAGGCCATGGGGCTATTGGTTCTTATCATGGTTTTGTGCACCTTGTGTACCTTGGAACTAGTGTTTTGGTGAATGGAGTAGAAGGTGGTGTGTCAATTTATTCATTGACTAGGTCCAAGTAATGGCAGCTTGAGGTTTTTCTGGTATTCAACGGACTCTGTGCTAGAATGTATTCATCCGCTTTCCCAGTCTGGAGTGAATGGAATATGAATCAAATCGACACGGAGTGGAGCACACCAATCGGCTGCTGCGATCTAAAGAACAGCATCTGGTCTTCGGATCCGGATCAACCAGCTCGTGTAGTCTATTGAGTATGTGCTCTTCGTAGGGAACGAACGACATCCTAAATAGCTCACCCGCTTTACAGTCTCCTGCAAAGTTCATGTGGCCTCACAGCCACTCCGATGTTAGAGCTGCCTGCAAGGAGCTTACCTATGGGTGTCGGAGTACCCAGATTGTTGCTAGCGAGAGCACATACGCAGTTTACTGGAACAGCACATTTTGATGTTCCTGAGGAAGGAAGCGTTCACTTATCTGCATTGTTGTGTTGGTAGGGAGGCTGGGGCGAGATGAATGGCCGCAAATGAACCGGTGCGGTAGTCTCAGAAAGAGTGCCTTCTACACCCGATCCTAAGATCAATGACATTAAATGGAATTTTCTCGCCAGCACTGGTTGACACTAGTAGGTACCCGGCATTAAGTCATGGCAAACAACAGCCAACGAAATACATTCGAGACACCTGAGTTAACGACTTGTTTTCGAACAACTGGTTCCATTACTGAAGTTATTGCATTTTTGAAATCAACTTGTCGAGAATACCGGCAAACTTAACCAATTAAAATGTACTCGATGACAATGTGTCACTCGAAATTACATGGCAGATTAGACGTGCCGGCCAAACAGCAAAACAGGTTCAAAACCCGCCCAAGAGTGTGCTCAATTATGTAGCACTAAACATTCCAGCCATTCCGCGTTAGAACACCATTTTGGCGAATTGAACCTTGAGAAGTCTGGCGACAAGACACCCAACCCATAAAATTGAAGCGTTTTTCGCATAACTATAAATTCAAGTAAACACAAACACACACAATCACTAAACATGTGATCATTTCTATTTTCAGATGTTAATTTCCTGGCAAATCCAAACTTCGAGCCGATGTGCACGAATCAGCACGAGTTGTTTATCGCAAGCGACGGCAAGGAATCGAGTCTAATATTGGAGTTCAATCCAGATCAGGCGTCCAAAGAGACGTGCATGCGCATTCTAAGTGCCCCCGAATCGTATGGCTTCATAGTCAGATTGATACGACCGAAGCTGCGCAAGTCCTTTCACAACGCACATGGTGGACCACCGCCAAGGGCTGTGAGCGAGCCTAACAGTACCAGGACGTGTCCCCTGCGAATTGTAAGTACCCTCTCTCATTCAAATCCCACGTGTGACATAATCAACATGGAGAGCATTACACAGCCAAAGTGTCTCTCGTGTGTAGCTCATTTGCATGTTCAGAAGCTGTGTTTGGCGAGACGAGATTTATTTCATAGTGCTTCCGGATCGGTTGAGTTTTATTACGCAATCATAACCGCGGACAGGTAGCTACCAGGTTTACTCGTTGCCGGGTGACTAACAGCAGCATCTGACCTAGAGCTGGGGAACGCACTGTGCTGGGGTCAACGGTGCGGGCCGCAGTAGCGTGGGCTATGGTTCCCATTGCCGTGTGTAGTTACTGGCTTTTTAAAAGCCCATAAGCTTGGCGATGGATTGTGGGCTCACGAGTGCGTGAAGCTGTACGATTTGTCATCCATTGTGGAATAGTGGGCATTAGCCTCTTTCAAGGTGACCAGTTGGCGGTGTTAAGCGGGCTATTGACTCACGGCACATCAGCACATTCGCACGTAAGGGATTATTGTTCCCAGAAAAGAAGATTTGCTGGTTGTGCAATTATCAAGACTTTTTTCCTTTTTTTTTTTTAAAAGTTTGAATCTAGCAATCAAAAAATTTGTGGGGGAGAATGTGATCTTATTTTTTCGAATTTGTGGGTATACATATGTCTCGTTTGATATGTAATGCTATGGAAGGATGGAAAATACCTCAACTTATCAAAATACAGCACATTGCGATGTTTTGAAATTTGTCGAAGAAAACGAAGCTGTGCTCAAAGAACACCCTTGATTGTTTTATACCCTCTGGTTGTTCTAAAACTGGTTTAATCATCCATTTTGTGGGTGGATATTAGTGTCTTTGTTATTCCATTAATAAAGGAGAGAGGTCGTAGAGAGAGTCCTACGAATGTTATCTGAGCACCTGCCTTGTGTTCATAGCTTGTTCATATATCAGCCTGTTAATGTCCTTTCTGGGGACCCGTGACGTTGTGGGTGTGTGTGTCGACTCCAACGCACTTGAACCTCGACATCGTAAGTTCGATCCCTGGTCTGTGCGACAGAAATAATTTTCACAACCCCACCTCTTTCGAGTCACTGACAATCAAAGAGTACTTCTGTCTACAAATAGCTTCTCAAACTTGGCGAGTCGGCATAAAACTATAGGTTCCTTTTACTCGTGAGAGAACAATTGATGGCACTACAACAGAGGTAGCTGAGAAGGTAGTTCCTGGCCCCCTAAGGGCTGTAGTGCCACACATATAATTAGTATTATTTTCCTTTCCGGCACTAAATTTGCCTTACTTTGTTATTTTCTGTTTTGTGAGAGGCTGGGTGTCAGGAAAATATATATTTTGATTTTTATTGTATAGGTTCGTTAATACCAAGCAATTTAACTTCAATTTTAGAGTGAACTCGAAACCACTTTATTGTAAGCGCCAACTATTTTGACATCGTTTTATTTTATAGCATTTTCACGAGCCAATCAGAGAACGGTTTTCCGAGTTAACTGTCAAAAGATTTATGAAAAAGCCTTCACGGCAATGTTTTTGATTGATCTCCTTCGAGATGCCAGCAACAATCCGTGTAAATGCACAGGTCAAGCAAACATACAGCCTCCTCGTGGCGCTCTCTGGATAGCCTTTACTGCAACCGCTTAGAGAGAAACCAATCTACGAAGGGCCTTAAGATACATAAGTGAGCGCCTCACAACAATCCGCATCAAGGCTGCATTCGGAAACATCAGCCTTATCTGTGTTCACGCCCAACTCAAGATAAAGACGGCGATAGCAAGGACGACTTTTATGATCTCTTAGAAAGGACATACGATCAATGCCCCAACTACGATACCAATATCGTTTTAGGAGATTTCAAAGCAAAGCTAGGCAAGGAAGCAGTTCAGAAGCTCTAATAAATTAAATGAAGGGACGAGCAGGGGCTTAGCAGAAAGAAAAAGAAAGAGCATGAGAAGCGCATCGAATATCTACGATTAAAACAACTATTCAAATTGTACAAACGTCGGACAGAAGCATGTCGAAACGAAAAGAGACAACCCGCAATGCATGCGTCTACAGATTAAAAACTTAAGATGGCTAGACCATGTAGACCGCAGGAACAACACTGCTCTAGGAAGCCGGTGTTTGGTGTGCGAAATTGGAGGCAGCTGGTTAAGGATCAGGTTCACCCCTGACTGTAGCGTCATATGAAGAAGCAGAATGTATGACCATCCGACAAATTCATTGGTTTACAAGCTTACTTGATCGTGCTTGATTTTTGCCATGTGACGCAGATAGTCTTTTAGCTCTGTGATTGGAGTGGCGTGAAATACAACAGCGTTACATTTTTCAAACAATCGAAAGTCTGGAACTAAAAGTTATTTCAATCTTCCCTGGTTTCCAGATATACTGTCCGAGCAGTTTTGCGCTGGTTATTGATTCGTATCGGGTCAAGCATAACAAGCACTGACCACGACATGGCCTTAACATATAGTAACCAGATCTCTTTTTGTCAGCAATCCAACTACAAAGGTGTCTCAATGGTCTACACCAATGGTTTGCGAAACATAAACATCTCATTAGCAATAAAACCAGACTCCAAAAGAACAGTTGTACCTTCCGACATACCCCACGATAAATCTCGTTTCGAAGCGATGCAAAACGGTTAACGTCATTGGCACTTGACACGGGACTCTTCCTGACAACGTTGCAAAAAAAAGCATTTCCTTTATAATATCCTTCCGCGTGGCTTTAGCTAATCCGCTGGAAATGGCGTATCCATAACCTGCGTAGCATTCTTTGTCAACATTGATGCACAACGGACAGTAAGTTTCAATTAGCGTCACACAAAATTTCCTTATTTACTTCAATTACCATAACTCAACAGACAAGCCAGACGACACGTTAAATTGAAAAAGCACATGCAACGTGTGCATTTTAAACGCAAATACTTTGACTGTCAAATTATCCATCGATGCCGGGTGGAATAAATTTGCACGTTATCTGGCGCAAGGTTCTCGTTGTCCACGAAAACTGACACTCGACAAGCCCCATACGTTCCGATTACACTGCAGCACGTACCATCAGACTCAAAAACTTGTGAAGCGAAGCTTGCACGCGACATAAGACTGACATCATATTTCCTGGAGTCTTGTGAATTTTGGCCTGGCAACACGGCTCATTCAAATTCTCAGCGTGTATCCGAATGCTAGTTAATTTTGGGTCGCCTTAAGCGTATTCATTATCTATGTAGGTATTTCTATATACATTTTTCGATCTGAATTAAAATTACACGGAAGCACTGTGCGAACATTTGAATGTAAATATAAAATATTTGCGTGTTAAAAATTCAATAATGACGCAATCACTTGGCACACTGGCTTCGAATGGATTGATTAGAAGGCTCAAGCATTGTTCTAATGCGATCCGTGATATGGTCGCGTAGTATCTACGAGCAGCAGCAGTTCACTATGCTATAGTTCGAAAGGTAGAAGCCACGGAACCAAGCTTTAAAACGGGAACTCTGCACTTGAATTGATTTTTGCCGCTTCGTCAATTTGTCTTTTTTAAACTGAGATCTCTAAGGAGAACACCAAGGAAGTCTACAAATCTCAAATAAATAATTCACTTTTGCGTAAGTTTTGCAATTGCCACTGATGCCACTTACTTGCCAGGCATCCATCGTCAATGGTGCTTGCACGAATGGTTTCCTACTGGAACCCTATAATAGTACATGGGGCAACACAATTCAACTAGTGTGGTATAAATGGGCTCAAGGCACATCAACGTATATACTTATCTCTGATATAGAATAGAAGCATTGTTGAAATTATTGATATGCAGCTTATAACGAAATCAAACGAAGAATAACTCTTGCCAATCGGTGCTTCTTTGGGCTAACAAAGCAAATGGTAAACAAAGCCCTCTCTCGAACAACCAAGGTAACACTTTACAAGACCTTAATCGTCCCAGTCCTGCTATATGGCGCGGAAGCATGGACTTTGTCAAAAGCGGATGAAGCTGTTCTTGGTTGCTTCGAGAGGAAAATTCTTCATGTGATTTTCGGTCCCGTCTGCATAGAAGGTGAGTGGAGGAGGAGATATAACGACGAAATATACGGGCTGTTCAGCGACATCGACTTAGCCAAAAGAGTAAAGATCCAACGATTGAGATGGCTAGGTCATGTAGAGCGGATGGAAACCATTCTCCGGCCCGAAAAGTCTTCGAATCCACCCCCTAGGGATGGCGCAGCAGAGGAAGACCGCGACTCAGGTGGCGCAAGTGGAAAGGGACCTCAACCAACTATGCGTGCGAAATTAGTTAAAGATCGAGCTGGCTGGAGACGTTTGTTGGTTGAGGCCCAGGTCCACCCCGGACTGTAGCGTCACCTTAAGTAAGTAAGTTTACATCTGTACCATAGACTGCAAGCCCACAGTGTGCAAGTGTACGAGATGAACTCCGAAATTGTTGGAGTTCACCAAAGTCAATGCAAGACAAATATTTCTCAACTAAACTGCATCAAAACAAGAATAATGTGTTCTGGCTAAGGGGGTATTTGAGATTATCTTCAATCTAGACTAGTGCTCCAACACGGGGAACCAGTCTCGGTTGAAGACCTCAAGTGATCGCAACAGCTGGAAGAGAATTACAGGCAAAGGTGCTCACCAGACTCCAACTCTGTGCATCAACTCTGTGCACATCTGACTGTTGACAACGAGATTCATTTCATTGACGCTCACCAAAAATGATGGTCTTAAGAGCACGCAAGCAGTGATCAACGCGAGCTTTTTCGCCGAATCGAACAGTTAGCGACAATGCCCTTGTGATTTCACAGAAAAAACCTTGCTTGCTTAAGACATGACTAAAGGCACTCAACTGACTCACATCTTCAACTGAGTCATCTCACACAAGCAGACTTTCTCAGGAAGGTAATGTCTTTGTTTGACAATGACCTTCACTAAGATATAATCTCAGTCATGGTGAGAGTTAAAGAAAAAAAATGGAGAACGAAAACCAACGAAAACCAAAGTATTCCGACGTCAACGCAACAAAAACTGGAGTCCAGGCAGTAATATGTTCTCCACCCTGTATCGAGCATTCCAATCTCTTCGAAAAGCAAATTTGTGTGTAAACCGTGCGTACACGTGCATGGAATGACTTTAATATGCACGATACATTGTTGAGTTAATTTTTGTCTCGTTTTTTTTTAATTTCATTCCGCGCACCTACGTGATGTGATTGTGATGGCAAACCCAATTTGTGCGTGGATACGTAATATCTGATTATTTATTTATAAACAGTTTCATTTCATTGCGACGAGAATATTTTTAGAAATAGTTGCATGCGCTGTGCGAAAAAAAGGTTTATTTATAATTTTTGTTTTTTCTTTTAGTTTAGCTCATTGGAGCCATTGATACCGTCGTGGGAAGTTGATCCATGTCTGCTGGAGGACAGCTCTCTGGAGATCGAGGATCCGGTACGGCTGTTTCAAGGACGACTGCGCATCGTGTGGGAACATGGCGGACACACACTGTCGTCAAAGTTGATGGTGACCGTCTTGGGAAAGGGAGTTGCTTGTCAGGAGAAAGACAAACATCCATGTTTAAAGATAGGGTAAGTCCTTTTTGGTATAACTATGCAGAGTAGTGTCTTCTATTCTGGATGTAGCAAGAGATTATTTTTGTAATAAATTCAGTGAACATTGGAGAAGGTGTTATAGGGTAGGGTGTAATTATATTGTGTTCATGTTTTTGAGGTTGTTCATGTTTAAATCGTGCTCATTAAACAAAAACATCTGAACCATTTTTCTTAGGTGTCTAGGTACTTATACAATTCAAAATTACGTCATCTCTTTCCATTTCAATACAACGTTGTGTTGTATTTTTTTGATTACCACAGTTTATCAATATTTTAGTTTTCCAAAATGTCAGTTTATTCGTTTAATGTTAAAACCTTTACCTTCTTTGAACACATTTTTAAAAAGAAAATAAGAAGTTGATCAACACGCACACAATTGTGCAAGAGAAAAACATTAACTGAATGATGGGTGATGGCCTAAATACCAAAATACTACGTAGGTCTGCATAGTCTATATTAGGGGATCCCCTTGAAAACTAATTCAATGCATTTTTGTGTAGAAATGTTGGAAATGTTTCTGTTCACGTTTTACAGCTTTTACATACGTTCACGTTTTTGTGCAGTCAGTGTTAAAAAAACAGTGTTCGACGTTTTCCAATGTTCACTGTAGTTGATTTTGCTGCTGTTTAGTTTTGAATGATCTATTTTTGAAAACTCAAAATGTATTCGTGACATGTCTCACGATCAAGCATCTTTAGTTGGTATTGCATTTTTAAAGTGGAAAGATTGACACTCGATCAATTCATATACAGTCCAGACTCTGGTCTAATGAATATGACGTCTGACGCAGAGCATACCAGTGCTCCAGTTACGTAACACGTACACATAAAGTCGAATGTCCCTCCACCACTCAGCTCTGGTCATAATCTGAGCTAGCAAAGCACGGACCTTAGATTGCACAACTAGTTACATAGGTAAATTTACGTCAGTTTCCAAGCGGAACTGTTATGCGATCCTAATGGCCACGAACTAAACGTGCCAACTATAGAGCGATAAGTCTCCTAAATATATCGTGTGAGATCTTTTCTGCCGTTCTGTGTAAGCATCTGAAACCCTACGTTAACAGCCTGATTGGTCAACATCAGTATGGGTTCATCATTCATTCATCTTCAGATTCATAGACTTTAAGGCCGCATAGAGCTATACAACGCCTCGTCTAGTTTTGGCATCCCTGCAAAACTCGACCGTCCTTGCAGAATGACAATGGAGAACCACTGAAGAATAAAGCCATTTCTCGAAGAACCAAGATACATACATATATAAGAGTTTGATAGTCACAGTAATACTGTATAGCTCCGAAGAATGGACTCTAACTTAAGCGGAATATTCTAGGTCGCTTCGAGAGGAAAGCTTATCGAATTATATCCGGCTCGTATGTACGGATGGTATTTGGAGAGGAGACTGAACGAATAACTGTACAATACGAGTTCCAGTCTCTCGTCTCAGATCGCTAGGTCACTTAGAGCGTATGTACACCAATGCTCCGATATGGAAAGTCTTCGAATCCAACCCCAAGAGGCGCACGCAGCCAGCGGGAGCCCGAATAATTTGAACGTGAGTGGCTGCGTGGCAACCAACGCAACACCGGCTAAATGGAGAGGCTTTTTGGCACAGGTTCTGGTCCACCCAGAACGACCAAATGGCCAGGAACCTGCGACCAACAGGCGTAAGGGTGAAGTTATTGTTTCTGTAGCAATAGCACAAGGTGTTGCTGCACGATTATCCATACAACCACTACTGGAACAATGCGGGTCTTCTATGCAGTCATAGCGATGACGTATCCATTTTCTTCTTTCTAAGTTTCTCACCCAGGAATCTCAATCTCATACCCCTTTCAGAACACATTCAGAACTTACCTCAAGTCATATGGTCATACGTCCTCTCCAAATCTACAAGAAAACTATAAATTAGTACTGCTAAGCCTTCTCAAGTACCATTCTTAAAGTGAAAAGCTTGTCGGTTGCTCTTTCGCCGGGAAGAACGCCTAACTGTTCATCAGACATCAACACCTGTAATCTTGCCCAGGGATACACAAAAATTGTATTCAAATTTATTAAACGTTAGTCCTTTTTTTTTAAAAATTCCCCATAACTGAACTAAATTAAATACATACTGGAAGAATTTTCTCTCATTTTAACGACGTGACGAGTTCATAGTCAACTCAGCAGCATCTGATTACACCTGGTCTCTACTAGTTAAAATGCGTAAAGGTGTTAAACTCAGCTTGATACAAATCAACTTTCAGAGTACTTAAAATCGTCTACATTGCTTCCTCCTTTCACACAAAAAGTGATCACTGACCACGTGAGACAGTTACTCGTTCAGTAATCGATCGTTTAGCGTATGCTCATTCAACAAAAATTTAAAATCTTAATCTTTGTGGACAATTCATGATTGATGGTGTGGCGAAATAAATAAATGCATGCATGTGAAGCTCTTAAGGGAATTCAAAACCTTTTGTAGACAAATTCTAAACAACACCCAACACGCTGATGAAAAATGAAAGGTATATTTGTATATATAATATGTGGCAACTAAAGAATCCTTAGCCTTAGGCTCCAGGCTGCAAATATACATAATTATAATGGTCGCTCATCGCTTGTAGACAGGGTCATCATTGACTTAAAAAGTAAAGCTGTCATAAGGATGAGGAAACCGAAAAATCCTGGGCCTTTCTGCAGACCCTCAATCGACGGCACCTTGAGTAATATGCTCTCCATACCATACAGCTTCATGTATCATATAGTCTACTACGCTTCATTTAATCTGAAGTCTGTACCCTGCTTATGTATGGGCAAGGATCTTCTACCTATCTGCTAAAGTAATTATTAGAATACCTACTCTCTGTTCAAATGTGGTGTATGATATGTGCGGATATGTGCGGCGACTCTTACGCTGTTGGGGTAGGTTCGCTTTCCAACATGAACAATTTACTAGTTCATCTTTCCCAAATCATTGACAATGCTTAAAGTAATCTAATCAAATTTTGCCACTTGGATTCAGCATAAAAACGTTTCCTCCACTCACGAAGGAACAATACCAAAATTACAAGCAGCTGCTATGGAATCTAGATAGATTTTCTTCTCCAATTCCAGAACACTGTTCTACATTATCTAAATTGCCTCCACATCAACAACCACATATCCCGACAATTTTTATCTCAAACAAAAAACATTAATTTTGTGGCGAATGTTCAAAGACATTCTGTGCCAACTTTAGACGCTCAAAAGCGTCCAGCACTTATTTATGAGATTCAATTGGCGATATCTTATAACTACCGCGTCTCTGCTTGTCAATCAACTGTCGACTGTTTTTCATAGTTTACAACGGCACACGAATACAAACGACTTATTTTGTCATTACGACAGCTTAGCATTGGCGCCTGAAAACCCATCGAAAACATCCAAATTTGACGTTAATCTGCAGCATACTTGCGTTATGTGAATTATAGACAGAGCAAATCGTGCGTTCAATATTCATTCCTACGACATTATTTTCTATTGGAATGGGGTTTGTTGCCAATTTAGCATCGTAGCATAAACTGACAGGCGAATTGATTGACTTCGGCAGTAGAGAGTGTACCAATATGTTTCAAAAACGGCCCGTTTATTTCCATGGAATAAGCGTCTAAGAAAAACGATTCTGTGTGCGCTTAAAGATGGACCAATGTAGCTCAATATCTGATTTTACTACTCCGTTGACGTCAACCTCTCCTGGCTCAATAATTAATCGATAATTCTCCGTGTTGACTGATAACTACAACGTGTGCGAATTGTAGCAGGGAGCAGTCCGATGCGTCTATAACTTAACCTACCCATCTATTAGTTAGGTTAAGTGTTGTCGAATTAACCGCGTCTCGCATAGGTCCTGTTAGACCCATTGTGATTCTCTCGGGTAGACTCATCTGTGTAGACAAGTATGGAGTCCGATTTTTTTATGGGTTCTTCTGGGTTCCACTCCTTTCTTGTAGGAAGATACCACCGAAAAGGGGTATCGAAGTCTAGAGAGGGATGATCTGTATGGGATGCTTTCATTACCGGGCTTGCGTGCCAACTTTTAGATTGGATAATCCTTGAAACCATTTTTCAGCAGATTACAGCATTTAGAGGTCAAGTTGGAGGAGATCCATGAGGACCCTTTAGACTGTAGTAGTGGAAGGGATTGCTCCAGTCACACCTAGGCATGATAGTTCTTGAGTTATTCTCAGCAGTTTCAGGTTGGAGGACTTACGGCAGGCTTGCCACCAGACTACGCTGCCGTATGTCAGAATAGAACTTACAATAGCTTGGACCCCACTTTATTCCCATATATCTTATTTTATAGATATAGGGCACAGACCGCCTTCTTGGTTGATTCGTCAATGTTGAGCTTCCAGCTTAGTTCCCTGTCTAGGATTAGCCCAACGTATTTCGCGCTATCCTTTAAAGTGGGGGTAATGCCCTCAATAGTAGGATGAATGATCATTAAATTTTTTTGTTGCATTGCTCTCGCAATCATGGACTCTCATCTCTAGCTGGCTGAAATAGGAGTGATCGGCGTGTAACATCTGGGATTCTATTCGCAAGCTCTTACAATACCATCGGATGTCTTGTTGGGCTTCTTAATCTCCTTAATGTAGGCAAGGTCGACGTAGTGCTGTATATGAAAATTTGCATACAATGCACAGCCAAAAGCATTGGGCCTCAGAAAGTGAACACTAAAAAAGATTTTTTTCGAAATTCAATGTGGTTGTCGGAAAAAAAATGAGTACAGGTTAGAGTATGGCTAATGTTTTTCATTGACGAACTGTACGGGCTGTACAGCGTCAGAGCCTAGTTAGGCGTATACGAATCCAAAGCGTACCGTAGCTAGGCCATTTGGAGCGAATGGACACTACAGCGCCGGCCTGAAGAATCTTCGAGTTCGAACCTGTGCGGCAACGCAACAGAGGACGTTGATTGAGGCCAGGTCCACCCCGAACTGTAGCGCCACACAAAGAAGAAGAAGTGCTTTTCATTGTTTGCTGCCACAATAGCTGGCGAAGAATCGACGAATCTTCTACATTGAAGCGGTCTTCTATAGCTCCGTAGGCCTTGACTTTTCATAGTCACGTGGAACGTATTTCTTGTGTGACACTTGTCGTAAGCAAGCATTAATTTTATTTACCAAACACCTCTCGTAAATTCTAATTTTGGAAAAATAAACCATATCAACTTTAAAATTAGCAATCAACTGCAGCTTTATGTGGAACGTAAGCTCCAGTCGATAAAGGTTCGTGGTCTCAATACATAAAGACATATAAAGTGACTCGACTCTCAAAGGGCTTTTATAACCTAAGCAACTTTCGCAAACTTTCGTGATGAATCGTGCGCTTTCTTAATTCACAGTCAATTCAAGGCATAATACCAACCACCTTGACTGTTAACTACAGTTGATGACCACGACAACGATTATTACTCCTTCACTTATTATATACCAAGTTTTCTATTCTATTACTAAATATTTCCCTTTTTGTCTTGTTTCACTTTCAGACTCGAGCCATTGCTTTGCATTTCCAAAGATCTCGTATGCGA
Source organism: Eristalis arbustorum (assembly GCA_916610145.1). Taxonomy (NCBI): domain Eukaryota; kingdom Metazoa; phylum Arthropoda; class Insecta; order Diptera; family Syrphidae; genus Eristalis; species Eristalis arbustorum. The sequence continues at coordinate 43,625,206 of OU744319.1, forward strand.
TGGCATAAGACACTGCCCTTACAGCAATGAATACGATAGTGACGAAGATTACGCAATGTGTTGGAAACGTAAGAAACTTGACGATGGTATTGAGAATGACCTCTGGGAGCACTGGGCCATAGAAGTATTCCGAAACCTCTTCGCTTTCGATGTTCCACTGCCAGAGGCTGAGTTTAACAATACCAAAAATTTCATAGACAAACCAGATGGGGATGGCGATGCAAAAAACTCAACGTTTGGCATGAACAACAGCACCGGCGGAACCGGTCACTCCAGACGCAACTCAACCCGCGTTGGCCTGAACAGTGACCTCTCTAAGTACGGACCGTGGGGATATCTGATGCTCGGGATGCTTCTCTGTGGCGGAGCGCTGCTCATATGCGGTCTATGGGGTAAGCATACAACATGATGTTAAAGAAGCTTTGTTTTCGTTTCTGGCTAAGGGTGTGATATTTTGTATTTCTGTGCTCCTGTTCAACCATCAAGTAGAGTGCTGTATCCGTATTAACAAAACCGATCACACCATTACAGCTTCCGCATCGCAGTCGGCCCACAACGACTCGGAGGCCTCGATGCAGCAAGCAAATGTCAGCATGGAGAATCAATCGACGCCACCGAACTACGAGGAACTGGATCCTCCGCCACCGTATTCCGTGCTGTTTCCAATACAAAAGGCCGTCAACACCGAGCCAGGAGCTGCGTCCACAGCCCCACCACCGACGAGTACAAGTGCGGGCCCGAACACCAGCTCCACCCCGCCAACGACCGAGACAACAGCGTCCTAGCCTCCTGCCCTCCTCAGCTTATTCTATGTAATAAATGATTTTATATGACTGACTGTTTATGCGTACGCTCATCAGCTATTTAATAGTATCTTATAAGTCCTGTATGTAATTGAACAACAAACAAAAAGAAAGAAAAATTGAAAAAAAAAAATCAAAAAACAGTAGCTGCATCAAGTAGATAGGTAGTTTGTAGAAGAAGTGTTCTGTGTGTGAATGTGCGAGTGGATGTTGATTGTACTTTATTTTGGCGCTTCACTGGACGCCTTTCGAAATTGCTCATAAACGTGTTTGTCCTGTTTATAGAATATACATACCATAAAAAACATATATATATAAATACCGTTTTTTTTACAACTAATGTGATATGACTAAGGCGTCTGAGGACGCAATACGTATCTAAGGTGCACTTGTGTGTTTTACCTGAGTCTAAGTTTTTTCTCCACCCCTTTTATGTAAGACAGACCCTCTCGGTCCCAATGAATTACAAAATGAGTCAATAAAATGTGTAACAAATAAGAAATTGTATATGGAAGAGAAGTTGAACTTATTTATGTGAAAATAAATTTAAATTAAATGATGGCTGGCTTTTTCTTGCTAATGAACAAATGGGATACGGTAGTGTCCAGAATCATGACACAGCACTTTGGAAGGGAGCACGAAGGGCTATGGAGGTACCCGCGCTTTTTGGAATTAAATCTCCGAGTGGACACCAATGGTTCATCAAAGAAGGCTTTCGTATCCGTGACGAGAAGAGAGAGAGATGAAGCCTCAGGTGATGAGAGCAAATAATAGTGGATCCAATAACTCAGGGTAAATCCTCAATGGATCTCAGGCCTACTAAGTAATGACAGTATTCAGAGGAGAGGAACGATGTAATGGTTTTCTCCTCTTTCTCTCTCCATTTTAGAATCTATTTGGATATATGCAAGAGCGCATCGACAATAATATAAGATTTAGTTAAAGTCACACTTTTGTAGGAACAGTCCAATAGAAAGGAGACCACCTAACGACCGAATAAACCAAATGCTAGGTCTTGATTAATGTAGTTTCAGACGGGAAAAATCCACAACAGACCAGAGTACCACACCAAGGCAGGAGGTTTGACGGAAAAAAAGAGGCACGATCTTCAAGAAATCGTTCAGTTCTGCTGTGCGACATTTTAAAACGCGGATGAAGAAAGTTGTGGTCACTTTGAGCGACGGTGCTCCTACACGTAGACTTTACACCGCAATGAAACGTTTAAGAAATCAATCTTCACTTGAACATAGAACAACAACGTTGCATACTTATAGGTGTATAACTTTGAGGTAACCATCCGCTGTTGATGACAGAAATGTAACTTCCACAATGTAATCAGCGTCATTGTGAGTTTCGCCCGAACAGCATTCCACGAGAATAAAAACCCTGTTCACTTTTCACTTATCATTATTTTCGGGCGTACATTTTTCATCTTCGAATAATTTCCCCCTATCGTTTTGATTTCGCTTGAAATGTATGCCACATTTTCAGTTGATTTGCGGAACATGTAAATTGTTTGTTTATTTGAACACAAAAAGGAGGAAATATCAATTAAAAATTCAGTGGAAAAACTCTAAATAAGCAAAATGATATTTTGCCAAACAGAACGAGTGAAAAGCCACATATTGCAGGAGAATTTGTAAAGGGAAATCGGGGGATAGTGGCAGAGTATTGGAGAAAACTCGGAGCTAAATAGCGCCGGTCCACTAAGCAAAGGCGAAGCTGAATAGAAAAAAGCCGAGTTAAATGTTTCCTTTTCTTTTTTAATGCATACATATTAAACTTTCCCTTTTTGTCATAGAACAGATGTTTATTTGTTGAAGGGAACATAATATTCCCATGTGCTCCATCAATACAACATAAATAATTTTGCTAGTGCTTGAAATAAATAATGAACCTTTTTCTTTATTCTCGTTGATCAATCCATTCTTCTCATAAAACCTGTTCAAAAATGTGTACAACTTGGCTACAAGATGATTGTCTCAAGCCATCCTCATAGTTCCTGCCAACTCATTTCTGACATTCGGCCTCTGCAAAAAAAAGCAAACAAGCGGTCAGCTTTACAATTCGTGGTATTGCAAACTTTTTTTGCTAAGAAGTTGGAGGTGTTAATGTGTTAGCATCCAATCGGTACTGCTGTTGAAGTCTGAAAAACCAAATGTGTTAGTATTTATTTTATCAATCATTAACGACATAATCTTAGAATGTTTCCCGCAACTCCAAAGGGTTGGAACTATCTCTTAAACTTTTTCGAATTGCTTATTCTTCTATTCTTTACTCTTCTTAGCAAAATATTAATAGCACAACAGAACTCATTTCCATTGTAGTAATTATTGTCTCTCCAAATTGTTCTATATTTGACAACTGTCAATCGCTGATTCGAAGTGGAATTTCGCTTACGTGAAACTCACAATAGCAAAAATAAAGCCCGGCGAACAAAATTTTCCACGTGAAATATATTCCGGCTTTTACTCACAATAAGACTGAATGTAAAAAAATTGTGTAAGCAAAATGCATGAATAAACTGATCTTTCAAGGGAGCACGTCACTCTTGAGTTTTCCTCTTCAATAAATCTCTGAGAACAAGGAGCCAGAGAACATTCAAGCCTTTCATAGTTGTTGAACAATGTTAACGTTCAACAAAGTCAAATTCGACTCGATCGACAGTGCGAATCGAGATCTGAACGTTTGCTTGTGTTTAATGGTAAACATGTAAAATGTTCCCCTTGTTTTTGCTATTTTTTAGCTAAAATGCAGGTTTATCACTGCTGTGTTTGTTGTAGTTGGAGAAGAGGTTGTAGAGTTTGTCGGCAGGACCTTTAATTACGAGCCTACTAACCATGGTCTCTGGACATACTTTATACTAAGAAAAATATCCGATTTCTGTGGTGCCTCGATTGCTGAGAAGCTAGGCCCTGGCCCCCTACGGGCTGTAGCGTCACTCACATTATTTTTATTATTATATATTAGTGGATTTATAGTCATTCATTTATCCTCCGTATAGGCAAAGTAATTTTAGGAGTAAACAAATTGAGGGGAATTCTTGACAACGGGTTTCATGGGATACTTTGCGTTTCTTGTTTGTTTTTTTTCTTTCTTGTTTTCTTATTCTTGTATACGAAGCGTCAGTGGAAATCAATATTTTGATTTCCACTGACGCTTCGTATACAAGAATCTGCAAAATACCCTATATAAGAAAACCTTCATGGATCTCTCCCATTGGAATTAAACACATCATCTCTCCTTTCGAATGACAACAATATCTCCAACAGTCATACGTCGTCACTATGTGCTCTTCGTCCGTCTTGAAAATCCAAAATTCACTTCATCAAGCTTAAGCCCCACGAGTGTACCGAACACACAAGGATACGCAAACAATAACAATAACAATGAAAAGAGCCACTTTATTGGTTTCTCTGTCTCCATCAACGGACGATAAATCGCTTAACGCTTAACGCACGACTACGGACTGTGCTGTACACGAGTGTGTTCCAAAGCTCCCAACAGCAAGGAGGAAAGGACGATTTTCAATCAATTTGTCAGTACCTTTCACTGATGACGATGATGGCTGTTTGTATCACCAAATGGACATATTGCCGCCTAATAGCATGGCATACGTTATCCGACGAAAATATCCAATACGTGCTACGCATTGGAAATGTGCTTATCACTCAATCCGTAGTACAGCATGCTATGAATGGAGATTCCGGAGGATACAGGAACAACTCCGTTCGCTTTTTATTGACAGGAAGTTTTGCCGGCGTGTACTGGCACGAAACGTCGTTGGCAAGGTATTTAATCCTTTGTGATGAGTGGCAAGGATCTCATCAAAAATCATACAGATCCGATTGAATACACACACATGCATGTATGTACCCTAAAAGAAGGACGGTACACAGGACACTACTAAAGAGTGGGTGTCTCTTAGGGGTACAACTCATTCTTGTGAGAAATATCGTTGCATAGAATGTAGGTTAAATGAGGGAAACAATAAAACAGATCCGTGGGACTTCGTCGTCGAAGCGTCTGAGAGAAAGTTCAGTCCTGGCCTTGTACTTCTCGCCGCGCTCCTTTCGCGCTAGAAGAGAGATTTACTCGTATACTGTTTATGGGTTACTCCCTGGAAGGAGGTATTGGCATGGCAGGTTTATTGCTACTTTTTATTTATCTTTATTCAGAGTTTGTATGTATGGAGTTGAAATAAATTGCAAAGGATGTCGGGCATGCAATAAATTCCTCTGAAATGAAAACCGAGCAGTGGATTGCTGGGTTGGAGTTTAATTGGAATAGACGAGACCTTTTATTTGTGGTGTGGCGGATGCTTCAATGTGTGGTTATTCATGTTAATATTAATATTTTGTCTATATCATATTCTGTGTATATAGAATTGGGACTGCAATTTTTCAAATTATAATCTCGAGATAAGTGGGAGGACGTAAGTCTAGTGACTTAAATAATCGTTAATGACTCTAGGTAAAGTCAGAACAGTTATTAATTCAACAATCAAGGACTGAATTGCTACAACAATCTCCAAAACCAACCAGTTGGGTTTTCCTTCACCGTATCCTTCCGCCAGATGTTCAAATTTCTAGAAAAACCATATACCATTCGCAAACAAAAGTTCTCACACGTGGCAGTTGGTCTCCCCGCAGGATCCACTTGAAAGTTCTCCTCTCCAAGCAGCTGCATCCAAATCAGATTGCAGTTTAAATTTGATTTCCTCCAGCCAGCCGCCATTCACTTTAACTCGAACAAGTGTTCCTGCCATTCGACTTTTCTGAGAACACAAAGTTCTGAAGTCTCAAGCAAATATATTGAGCCCCTCAGGCTGCAAAACCGAGGACTAGCTATTTTTTTCTTCTCAAACAAAGAAATAGTTTGATCACACGTTCGCCGACACCAGCTTCCATTACACATTCCAACGCAGCACAGTGGTCTGGTCGCGAAAAAAAAAAGGTCTTTGCAAAAGTTTTTACGAATTATGATTTCGAAGCATAATTACGTATAAATTTATAAACTATGCATTCATTTACAAACCCCCAAAGTTAGCAAAATATGGATTTAGCCTGAAACCATATTTTCAACCAAAGTAATAAAAGTTTACGCGTTTTTTTCAAGCCTCTTAAGATAAGTTGTATATCATGGGATGTATCGTAAGCTACTTATATAGTACTTCGATATGAGTTTAACCATTTCCCTGTTACTATCATGCACTGGCGTAAACATAGTGTTACTATCACGACAAGGCTTTCAATAGTTTCGTTAAAAACACATATATTATTATACATTCAATTTATTGTGTTCTCGTTTAAACAGTTTGAGTCTCTATACCTCGTACCATCCTGTATTTTTGTTGTAATGCGCTCATGTGAAGAACATGAAACATTTTGATGTGGAGTTGTTGAACTTGTCATTTTAATATGTTATTTTTTTTTTTCAAAATACTTTGATTATCTACGCATTCTAAGGGTCAAAAATCTCTATGAAGCGTTCAAAAAGTAGGCTCGAAGATAGGAACTAAAAACAGTGATGAATACTTTATGAGTTTCAAGTAGCAACGGGGCATAAACCAAAGGAAGTTTATAAACAGTTCAAGTACATTGTCTTCCTCGTTTCCTCATTTTCATTGAACAATATGATTTAATCACGAACTGTACGAGTTGTACGATCACATAAGCATAGCCAGGCGCCTATGGATCCAAATGTTATGTAGAGTATGGAAAACAAGGTCCGGCTTCAAGAACCTTAGACTCTAGACTTTTGTTAGAACGCAACAGATGACCTGGGCGTCGAAGGTGGCGAATGTAGAACAATTTGAATAGCAGGGGCCTTGGTTGATGCCCTTGTTTACAAAGCATACAAAAAAAGAAGGCAAACGTTCGTCGCAATTTTACCATCCGGACTACATCCAGAATCTTGTGCAGTTAGTAAAGCTCCTTCATTCCTCACCCTCGCACACGTGATGTCCGGTGAGTTATTTGAAGCGAATGCCGAATTCGGGATCACGGGCAAATTGATCCACCACGCATATGCGATGCAACGTACAGTTCTTGAGGACTTCTGAGCCGTTTGAAACCTGGGGTGCCAGCACGGAACTTGAAACAATCGAGTTGAGTCGATACACCCCTGCACGGGATTATGGCAAGGAAATGCATTGTTGTGTGATTTCTTCAATTTGGTACTAGAGAAAATAGTGCGGCGGCTGTAAATATATCTTCTACAAGTCAGTCCAGCGAGGGGTCCGTCCCAACGTGCCGTAGTGGAAGGTTTCACGGTAATTGAGGAACATGAGAAACGAGCTCGTTCTATGGTCAACGAGGACAAAACAAAATATATGATATACTGTCGAGCAACGATCTGTCACACACCACTTAGGACAGAATATCTCAATCGACAGTTACAATTTTGAGGCAGAATAGGACTTGGGCTACCTCTAGGCAAACGTTAACTAAACAGACGACATCGCATTGGAGATCCGACGTGGAACCACCCTTGGCAACCGATGCAACTTCGGTTTGTCAAAACAATTGGACTCGGAACTCTTGATTCGAATAAACAAAATCCTGCTCTACAAGACTCTTATCTTGCCAGTTCTGGAGCACGCTAAGCTAAATTACAGAGCTGGTTCTTGGTGCCTTGAAAATATAAATTATGCGCCGGATATATGATCTCGTCTGCGAAGAAGGTAAATGGAGGGGAAGACATAATTGCGAACTCTACCAGCTGTACAAGGATGTGATTCCCTATGGATTCAATCGTATTTATACCCCACTCGGTTTTAGGACACAAAGGCATTTGTTTTTATTCCTCTTAATGGTATTTTGGTTCACAGTACAAAGTTTGGATACATAGATATTACAAAAAAAAAATATGTCAGTACAAAGTTCTCAATTTTCAAATAATGCATATCACTTCTTTACTAACCAAATTGCGAACAAGTAGGCATTATATTAGTGTTATTATGTGCGAATCAATGATTAAGATTCGCTAAACAGTTAAGGTTTAATAGAATTTATTCCGCTCTCCAAAACACACGAGCCCACTGTGTGCCGTCGAGTTACCTCATAACATGCAATATGTCACATTCCAACCCGAACTTTCTCCAAGGAACTTTGTCATAACAAACTGCTGCCATCGGTGGCTGTGAAGAATGCAGAATGCTGGTAAGCAGAACGTGTAAGAAAAAACCAGTGAACTAGCAGTTTATCGTCGAGGCGAAAGTAAAGCAAAAAAAACAAAACACTTCAGGATGTGAGTCCTTAATTAAGTTGTTAGTCGCAAAGCGATTGCCCGTCTCCAGACCGAAGGGCTCCCACACCAAGCCCCCATCAACAACTTAGAAATCACACACTTGCACATGAAATTAATTGAGTTACTTGCTTCTTCTCATTATGCCCTCCTTCACTTCGATTCAGTGTGGCATCCTTGAGCTCCTCCTTTGTCCTTTTGTTGGAGGGAGGGTTCACTCCCGGTGCAGTCATGGCTCGTGTGTGAGATAAACTTTTGGATTTAGATACCATGCCTTCACATAATTAAGTTCCCTTTTCCGCCCAGAAGTGCAGAGGCGAGGAGAGCCGGTGGGCTAACGACAAACTCGTCGACAAGGACTTTCGAGGGCAAGGATGTGAATGAAGAAGAAATACAAACAAAATGACACACACCGACTTTCATGTGAACGTGCATCTTGTGAGAGTTTTTTTCTGCCAATCCTTGCACAATTCGCCTCCCACCCCAACCTCATGCACATGACCCCGAATCGAACACAGACACGGTTTCTGAATTTGTCCTTTTTCGTCTATGGATTCTCTGATTTCGTTAAATTACTTCGAACGGACCTTCCGAATGTCTAACCCAATTCCTTTGTCATGCACCACATGTCTGTTTGGAACCGGGGGTGTGGGCTATCCTTGTATCTCTGCAGCCCCTTAAATTACATTGGCTCATTCTGCAAAACGGCATACAGATGCACAAAATTATGTGACGTTCCTCTCTTCCCAAAGGGGAGCCTCGCTAAAGGTTGTCAGAGGCCAACAAGCAGCAAAACAGAAAGTACCCACAACACCAAATGTCCCTCCTGATCTGTTCTCCGGTCGACTGTTTTTGTTCTCTCTCCCTTTTGCTGTGCTCGCTGTGCAGCAGTTAGTCTTTTTTTTTCGTTATCTGCGTATATGAAGAAACCTTATCCTCCAGATAATGGAGTCATCCTCCGGCAAGAAGAAAAAAAACCCACCCTTTCTCACATGAAACCCTGTCATTGCCGACTGACTTCGGGCGGTAGAGTACAGAGTCTTCCGCTTAAAGGCAGAAGAAATGGCGAATCAAAGTTTTTCGGCAGTCTCCTTCGTTATATTGCACGGTCGATGGAACATTATAGTAGTCATTAAACGTAAATTCACTTTAGATGAGGGAACGAGCAGCAAAACCTGGCATCAGATGCCGGGGACGAGTCGGAGGCAGCATCAGGTTCCACTCTGCTGTTGTACTACTCAGAAAAAGAAGCGCCCATGGGCGCTAAAAAAAACAAAAAACAAAACAACGACAACGACGACAAGATCGTCGTCGACAACTAGGACTACGCTGCCGACGGCGACAAGAAAGGTTGTGCTTTGATATAAGAAGAGGACGAAGTGGAGGAGAAGAAAAAAAGAGATTTTATTAGGAGGAGAGAACGTCTCATTGGCAGCAGGAAGTGGGACAATATACGAGTACGTAGGTTTCGTTGGGTGGCTGGGTGGCTGGCTGACTGGCTGACTTGTTGTGTTGGTTCTATTCGATATGGAAACCTGTTTTGTCTCGTTGCCACTGCCTGTGGAAATTTAGAGAGTATCGGGGGTAATGTGTTCAATTATATTGAACTCTCAAGAATGTGTACTCAAGTCGGGCTGGCCTCCACATCTGCGATGGTTTGCCTCAAGGGTACTCCCAGGATACCCACTCTCGCCATTGTGTGGAATCGGGAAAAAAGGGAATGCAATAGCCTGTAATGATATTGTGGGCAATTCCCCTAAATTGGTATTTGTTGTAAACGGTTCACGGGATTGATGATATTCGGAGATATTGGAAGGTTACCATTCCAGGGATGAGTTGATTTTAAGTGAGGCAATCAATGGCTTCTTGAAGAGACGTCACAAGATGTGCTAAGAAAGAATGGATTTTTGGATGGACACGACAGAAGGATCGTTGTGCTTAAAAAGAAAAAAGAACTGCACACGCCAGTGTATTGAGATTCATAGGCACGGTCAAACGTTGGCTTAGTTAAACTGCCATCGTTGCGTCAATATACGATCAGATGGTGCTGACTGCTGAGTGATTAAGTGGACTCTTTTAAGCTTCAGTCAATAGTGGCATTTGTTGTGAGATTTACACATTTGCTTCAATTTATTTTACTTAGATTAAGTCGGGGCAAGACGCACGTTTGGCATGAACTTAAGGAATACTACACACAATAATTTCTGAGAACAGTTAAGAACAGATATTCCAGAAAAAAAACATCTTTAGGAATCCGACGTTTTTCCAGTTTAATCTCTGCGACTTTTAAAGCATTTCTTACTGCGTTCAAATTTTCTTCCAACGTTTCCGACGGGATAGACTGTTTATTCGCGGATTGAATCTCTTAAAGTTTTGTTAACAAATCGAGTTTCAACAAACAAATTTCGAAAATAGTAGAGCAATTGCAGAGCTCGAAAGGCACTTTCAAAAATTCATATTGTCCGTAAACGAAGTAAATTTTCGAAAAAAAAAGTTCTCTAGGTCCGACGTTGTAAATACAGGAGCGCCATGTAAGCTTTGCAAAATGTCCTCCACATTCGGAAGTGCAAAAAATGATCTTTGATTACTTTCTTATTAAATCAGAAAATAAGTACAAACACGAAAATAACCATCCCTTTTCCGCAAGAAATGCATAGGGCTCGCCAAATCCGGACAACTAGGGTGAATGTTACACTTGTGGGTGACTGCTAGTTTTTCCTGTGGAGCCAATCTTCTCGGTTTTTATAGTAAGGTCGCCAAGTTATCCCTAACACTATCGATACAAATCTCCATGGCAGTAATTTGATTAAGAATATCTTTACCTATTAATATGTCCAAAGGTATGCACTGGTCTGGAACAGAGTTTGTAGCTGAAACCATAATTCGCTGGTTGAATGTTAATTGCGCCTAGAGTCTGTGTCCCCCAGAGCATTGTAGTGTTTCCCTAATATGCTAAGCTCCATACGCTGACTGTTTCACTATTTATTTGCGACGACCGTCAGTTCTTAGGGTTGCGTCACGTACTGGCCATATGCCCGAAATTTCGTCAGCTAAGGCACCTTTGGATTTATTGGGACTAGCTACGTGTTGTATCGATCCACACTTGTAACATCTCGTTTGCTTATTAGCTACGGGTACACTTCCACTATCCCCTTCATTATTTGTGGCAATTTTCTCTATACCCATATGGAATTTCATGAACTCGCACTTCTTCAATTTATGCTTCAAATCATCTAAGGTTTGTGCTCATACAATATGGTTTTGCTCGTTACGTCGTCAGGGATGCCGGCTACTACATATGAGATGACAGATTCTTAGTCCAATGAAGCTCTGTGGCCATTTGGAGAAAGCTGTAGAAGTACTTTAGCAAGGTTTCTTTCGATCGCTTTTTTCATTTCAATGCTCTATGCACTCCAAGACTCGGTGGCGAACTGCCGACCTCGGTTTTAAGGAACTTCTGAAGCTCTTCTTAAGATGACATACAATTGATCTCTCAGCAAGCTTCGCAGCTATTATCAACAAACGCCTTGCGTATGTGAAACGCTGCACTTCGCTACACTCGTACAGGTGATGTTCACACGCCCGGTTCCCCCGTTAAAACATTCGAAGGACCCTCCCCAAGCACGGAATCATTTTCTGTCGCCTTTTCTTTTTGTTATAGTGGCACAAATCTTGCAATATATTGCATCATTGGAACCGTCGTTAATTTAGTCGGGCAACGTAGGCCATCAATGTCCTCACAGCGCGCCCTTTACGAATACTGGTCATGAACTTCTCGACCTTTACTGCTTCCGACAGTCTTTTAAATAATTCCTTATTTGTTCTATAACTATGTGGTTAATTTCGCAGCAGCAGCTGCAACTGTAACTCCACAATAGACAAATCCTTCAGCTCACTGCAACCAATTTATGTGGGTTTTTCGTCAGCAAACAGAACGACACATTTTTTAAAATTCATTTAATCAATTATGTCTTTTCTTTTAAAATAGACAATTCAGTGCAAGTAAATAAAACTTAATACGTAACAACAAGATAACAAAAAACAGCTGCACGGTAGCAGCACGGGGTCAGCTCAAGTTTCTTGCAGCACAGTGATCCAGACAGAAAGAGAGAGAGAAGCAATTCAATATACAATACAATTGGTCTTACGTGCTAAAAGCTTAAGCTATGGAAATATAGGTTGGCTCAACAATAGGGGCCCAACAGATGTACAATGCTTTCAAGTTTACAATGTTGTCAATTGTTATATTTAAAATTGCTTATTATCAATGATCGCATCGGGGTGTTCAATACCGTGTGTTCTTGTTGTTCCTTTAGGGAAGAGAGAGGGAAAACGTGTGCGGTTTTTTTTTTCTCACTGCAAATGTGTCAAAACAGGAAGGGATTGAAATAGCAAACGATGGAACGCGTGGGAAGAAAATATACGCATCGTTTACTTCGTTCGTACAGAACATTCTTCCTAAGCAAAATCTTGGAAGATACATCTGTCCACAGATACGCTTTGCCGAAGTCATCGATGGTGTATTACCCCTCTTGAGCGCATATATGCATAGTTTCCCACTCAGTACACGACCAGACCAATTATACTTGCCTTCATCTCAATTCCGGCAAATACCTCAATGTCTATTATTTATGAGGCTAAAGGGTTCATTACCTTGTTGATGTAACGAGAGTTTTCTGTCACTACCGTGCACTATCGGCAGGCAACATCTGTGTCAGACGCTGTTATATACCATATATGCGAGCTAGAAATCGTCATCTTTTTGTTCAAGAACTGTAGCAGTCTGGGTCTGCTGTAGCCTGCCCACAAAAATCCCCAACTAACATGTGAAAAATAAAACTTTTCCTTGCCCCCCACATAGTTTGAAGTTTTGAGTTTCTTTGCGGAAGAGAATATTCACTCCATCACACATCATGAATTTCGACTGAACTCAGAATGAATTCTCATACCAAGAGCAAACACCGTCACGACAAGCTCTCCAAAACAATATGCTCTCGTGATCCTTGCATCGTTGCATCCCGACATCCGCAGACAAGCAACGCCAATGTCCTGTTCCTCATCCCGGCACTCCCACTTAGGAAATTTGAATTAGAAAAGCAATTACAGATGTTTTTGCTTGCCTTATACCCAGCGCACAAGGACGAGTGACTGGCATCTCGCCTGTCCTCGGGTGATCCCCAAGTTCTAGCGCTATCTCCAAGAAGTATTTTGTTAACATATTCAAGTCGGAAGGGAAATTTGCTGAACTCTTAAAGAAGTTGTGAATGCTTTCTCTCAAACAAAAAAAAAACGACAAAGAATCTCTTTTATCCTTTGCCCTGAGGTGCTCCAAGACGAGGGGCGTCTTGCACAAGATGGCAGCATCAGGGCAACAGAATGAATAACAACAAAACGAAACGGGTTAACAAGTTAAACAAAAGAAATTTAAAACGTTACTGACGCTTGACTCGACTCCTCGAACGGGGTTGCGCATACAAATCTTCTGAATGACGGAGTAGCTTTAGAAGCTCTACCGATTTTTTCCCAGCCTTTTTCCATCGGTGGGGTGTTTGTTGTTTTTTTCTTTGCCCAAGGAGATGTGCATCTTACACATGTTCGTGGGGCGGTAAGCAGTCTGATTGAAATATTTGCGGATTATGTGTGCATGTTCCTTGTGGATTTGCCGGTAATATTGTTATCTTCTGAAGTTAGTTCATGCTTTTTTCATTGGTTTGTTTGTTACAGGTGTTGCGGTTTGGAGTGAAATCAAATGGCCCATTAACAGGAACCCATGAGATCGAGATCAGATCGCAATAATAGTTTTGCCAATTGTTATGTTCCATCAGCTGGGCAGGCCACAAAGCTGAAGTGGTAACTCGAATATTGTGTTATAACTTGCAGCAGCGATCATTGCCGCTTCCGGTCTTCGTTGCTAGTAGACCTTTTCAATGACTAGTCGTTTTTGGATGGTCAAGTTTTGTTTGCCAGTTTATTAATTTTTATTTGTGCTTGTGATGTGTTCATGTGAGTTTCTTAGAGCAAGGCAAACCACAATCGTTTTCTGATTTTCGTAATTAGATCTTAGTTCAGTTTGTGGCGAACGCGGTGCTTTGCGTCTGTACGTCGGCTCCTGCGCACTTGAACCTTGGCGTCTAGGTTCGAATCCCATTATACGACTCCACCTCTTTCGAGTAGCTCCTCAAAGACTATAACTATCTGTCTAAAATTAACTTTAGATCGCGTCCACCCGTGAGAGAACAATTGTATTAGGTGCGAGTCGCTTGCCGTCTAGGACCAGTGGCGCCAGCAATATTATTAAAAAAAGGCGTCAAATTGCACGGCCTTAATTGCTTACTGAACTTATTTCTCAAGCGATATGGCTTGAAGACATCCCGTCTCATTAAGGAATCTGACCGTTAAGGGTAATTTAGCTTTTTTCTAATCATGTGGCGATGTAAGAGGCAACCGATTCCTTTTGTCTCTGCGGCAAGGACGTCCAAGAATTCTTTTTTTTACTTTCTTTACATTCCAAAATTCAAACGAAAACATTGGAATGCGTTGAAATCGTGTATACAATTGAATTATTTGAACCGACGTGGTAGGCTCAATCAGTGATCTGTACGACACAAGAAAATATTCACAATATTACAGTTTTCAAATCAGAAGCAATGCTCAAAAAGTATTACCTGTAAAGAAATAGGTTATCAAACTTGGTAGTTCAGAGTCGGCATAAAACTGTAGATTACTTCCACTCATAAAAGAACAATAGCACGGACAACACGAGTGGTAGTTGAGGGGCTAGGGCCTGGCTCTCTACGGGCTGTAGCGCCACCCCCTTTATAATTATTATCAGTTTAGATCCCCTGTGCGGAACTATGTATCCGATAAGCCGCTACTACTGCCCTAGATATAACATGTAAGTGCGGGGTATGAAATGTTGCTTTGTATGAGAAAGTCGTGTCCAATACGCTTAATTTTTGATGACTTGTCGTGGAAGGTAGTTACGTATTTTATATAGCCGTCCTATATGCCAAACTTTGTCGATTGCCTTGCAATCAAGAAACATACCCACGTACAAAGTGTGAAACGCTGATAAATCGTCAGCTTATGAAATATCTTGAATCGAGGAAGCTTCTTAATGACCGGCAGTATGGCTTTCGCAGCAACAGGTCCACTGGTCTGCGTATGTCAAGCACACTGAATTCCGATCTTGACATGTTGCCAAATGTTTAGGTTTCCTTAACCGATGAAAGAAATATTTCACTCCATAGCTTGGGTACAATGCTAATATCTGGTATGGTGCCCCCAAGACCTCCCTACACGTGCTCGATGGAGTCCAAGATCGAGCGATAAAACTTATAGGAGATATCGCAGGCTCATTAGACTCGCTCGAACATCGACGTATCGTATCTTCTGTGTCTGTGTTCTATTGCTATTTTAACAAACGATGCTCAAGTGATCTAGCAGACTGCAATCCTTCTCTCCATGAATTCACCCGCAGTACACGCCTTGCCAAGAATGCCTATCAGTTTACCCTTAAGCCTGCTTTCGGACGCACTGCGAAATTTAAAGACCGGCTTTTCAGCCGCACAACATGAATATGGAGTGCTCTTCCCAGTCCAATATTTCCCATGGACTACAATCCGCATAGATTGAAGAGCAATGTGCACAGCTACCTCATCTTCCTCAACACCCTCGGCCCGTGCTGTGTTTGTTACATTACTTCTTTAAACAGCATACTGTTGCAAATGTCAAATGTCGTCTGCGATGCCAAGTTTTACTGATGAATATTGAAGCGCCGCTGGTCGTTTTTATGTCCACTTATAATTCAGCCTTGTATAGGATAAAAAACACACATATAATAGCATAAGCCCAGACCCAAGACTCTGAAGTCCCATGAAGAGGAAGATGTTACCACAGTTACTAATGCATCTTGGTATACAATCTCCATTTGGCTTAAGCGTCACGCTAAACACAATTAGCTCCCTTTGAAATAAATCATGTGCATCAGTTATGCGGTCGTAATAAATTACACACCCGCAGCACCGTAGGGACGATGACAGAGGAAACGATTAATAATAGCTTAGCAGTGGTGTTGCGACTTTAATATTTTCGAAAATTTCCCGATGAACGGTGTAATTCAGTGGTGAACCGACGCTGCAGCTGGAAAATTTGAGGATTCGCGTTGCTTCATGATCCACAATCATTCGTCGGGGTGTGGTTAGAGGGTGTTAGAGGATTGCATCCCTTTAACATTCAATTAAGTCGGAATGCAAATGTGCACTAGTGGTAGGAAAGACCTGAATGCGGCGGTGAAAGGTTAAATCACAATTGCAACACACACATTCGTGTGTCAGGGAAAGCAAGTCCTTCCTCTGCGAAGTTGGAATATTTATGAAAAATACCCGAGGGGTCGATGAGACGGTGATGGTGATGGTGATGGTGACCGGCTGCAGGTGGAAATGTACGTTCGCAAGGGTTGCATTAACCGAACGAAAGTGCATGTGATGAGCACGTAGTTGTCTTCGACGACGTGTGCATAGTTGAAGCTGATGCACGGATGAAAGAGCACGAATTGTGACGAGACATAGTGATGTGCGACCTCCTTTGGGGGTAAAGTCCTTTTACTGCATCAGAAGCGGTCCTCTGCGGAGAATGAGGAAGTGAGTGAGTGACGACGATGCGATGCCTTCATACCGTTGATGGAAACATGCAAGCTATGCAACACTGATGCTAGATTTCACACATTGTTCAAGTGACTCTGCGGGTTTTATTTGACAGAGAATTGCAGGGCACGCCACGCCACGCTGACGGCTTTAGATATGTGTCTCGGTCTAAAGAGGTCATGTCGTCAACAATAGTATGCGATTCTGCATACAAGTGAGGTGCCTTTTAATGAAATTGAATTGCTAAAAGTGGGTCTTCAAATCGCGCAAGCCAATGAACAGCTACACAGTGCAAGCAATTTTAGATGTATTGCGAATGCATGCTATTCAACTTTTTGAAGGTGTCAATGTGTTCGGAGTGAAAGCGCACATTTCCTTCAAAACAAAGAACTCGAATTCTCTAACGATGCACCACCATTCAGAACTGCATTTGAAAGAAAATTAGAAAATTACACGTCAATGCGTTACAGTTTGTAGATTTGCAGCCCTCTGAGTATCGTGGGACTGAATAGATAAGATTTGAGCTTACCTCTAGAATTCGTTCGAAAGTTCGCTGGGCGCGGACTCGTATTGGAATTTCGTAATCAACATTTCAAACATTATCGGTCCACGAAACCTTCTTACCGACGATTTCTGTAATCAGCTGTCATTTTCGAATTTTTAGTATTCACTTGTTCGGAAGGGTTTTCTAAAGAGTGCATCATGAATTCAATTGGTTTTTTGTATGGATTTAAAAGAAGAAGAAGGCGATGTAAGAGAAATTCGTTGCAAAATAAGAAGTGGGGCGAAGAATGATTTATCGATATCGGACAATCGGTAAGTTAGAAGAATTTTTTTTTTGTATTCAACATTCATTTTTTCACCTTTCTTTCAGGTTTGTGAAGTACTTCAGGCTGAATAAAGCTGCAGTTAAATATGTTTCAGATACATTGAGGGAACTGCTGCCACCTGTGGAGTCTCCAGGAGAAAATTCGCATATATTTTACAACAGAAAAGAGACATATAGCCTAAATGTTATGATTGTAAGTGAATGAAGCGTTGAAGCTGGAATGGTACAACCGACATTTTCAGTTGTTCTGCCCGGTTTTTGTAATATGCATAGCTATATATAATATAGAAGAATATTTATGTCCAATCTGAACGAATAAATCTAAGCATGAACTAAGAAAGCGACAGGCAAAATTATTTTATTTATTTGCATGAAAAATCAAGGATAATTCCGATTTGTTTCTTGTTCCAAAATTTACTTTCGTTGCAACCACTCATCATTTCTTCCTCCAAATCCGCAACTCATTTGATTCGAATTGAAAACGTCACAAAATTTATGAAGTGCGTATGATTTGCGTTTTCTATAATAGCAATTTTATAACACTACATCAGCGACATCCGCTCACTTTCTAGATTGCGTTTTCTGTAATAGGAAAGTATGCGGATACGAAAATCTTCTCTCCGCAGTTCATACTCCGAATTCTACGATCGGCATGAATGATTTTGTAAATATTATGAGCTGACCGACGGGCTCAGTAATAAAAAAATTGTATGTATTTTGCGTCAGATTCGTGCGCAGGGATGTTCCTACTGTCTAACTACACATATCTATTAATTAGTTCTTATCTATGAACAATACAGCACTTCACATGATGTCCCGATATGCACCCAGCGTCTCCTCATTAAAGATAGGTTCATCGACTGTGTGTTTGCCAGGTCAACCGCATGATTCGGATCTGCCATAGCTCTCCCGCTTTGGTAATGGTTTCCTTGAAGATGGTTAACTTGTATTCGAACTTTCGATTATAATAACACTTTTGTGTGACGTCAATGGACACAGATGTAGGTACAAACGTGGGTTGAGGTGGGTTACCAAAGTGCACTAAAAGCAATTTTCGAAAGATGCTGATCTCGGCACGGATACGGATAGCTATTTTTCGTAGATGACTTCCAAACAAGCATTTTTTTTTTACAATTTATTAAAGGGTAGACCCTTCGAGACGTTTAGGAGGATTTATATAAATAAAAGACACACTTTTTATTTTAAGTATTTTTTGTTTTCTAAATATTGACATAAGTCATGCGTCAAATATCCTGGCACCAGCCAACAATTAGGAGGTTTGCCCCTTGACGCCTGAGCAGACTACAATGCACTAGCCACTACAACGCAACCTAACCTAAAATGCAACCTAACCTTATACCTGCGAGAAAAAATGTGTGCTTTAAGCTGAAAAAGGCACCCAAACTCTTGCAAATTGTGAGGAAATATCGGGACATATATGTGCGGCTTCAAGCCCGACGTTTTTTTGTGTGGACAGACTATTTTACACTACACCGACCGCACACTGAGACTTTGTTGGTACTACTCTTATATTATTTTATCTGTACCATAGCCAAGATCTTCCCTGATCGTAAATATTTAAATTCAAGCTTAACTATGATCCTCTTTTTTTTCTTAAATGCAACCAAGTTCGCTGCACGAATGTCATTTCACGTGTTAGTGTGGATTTTCTTGGGGCTTCGATAGATGGCGCCAATCACAGATTGTACTAAAGTGAGGTTGGTACGTAGGTAGACGCGATGGGGCCACATCCCACTTAAGTCCTATTGGACCCATTGTGAACCTTCTGTCCTACTAGTTGTGGGAGCGCCTTGATAAATATTCTTTTGGTACTTGCAATTTCGATAGTTGTACTCGGCATGCAATTTTACATGCATGTTGCTTAAGGGGACCCCGCCCATAAATATTGAAAAACGTTCCGTTAAAATTCAAGTTAATTGTGTGAGTCTTAAGAAGATGGTAGGCTGCAGCGATCGGCATGGAAGGTGGTACCTCTGCTGTTTATAGGTATGAAGTTATACCACACCTGGCGAGTTCATCGGCTTTGCAGTTTCCTGATATGTCACAGCGTTCCGGCACCCACATGTTGGGTATGTTGAAATGCTCAGCCATCTCGTTAAGAGACGGCCTCGAATTAAGGGACTATCGGAACGGATATCCCTTTTTGATATCACGTTGTTTTTGAGCCATGACAAAGCCCGAAAACGCTACGGTGACTAGGGAGCTTCAAAGAGATAGCAATGTTGAGATCTTGGGAATAGACACCCGCACCAACCCGTTCGTTTTCTTCGATCCATTTGTGAAAAATGAAAATATTAATTTGTGTACACCCATTTTTCACCCAAAACCTTCCGATCGCATCCTCATTACTTTCAAATGTTCTGATGATAAACTATTTCTTCAGCTTGAGTTAAGTTATAAATAGTTAGCTGAGCTTTAGGATCTACTATTCGAATCGTGCAAGCAGGCAGCCTAACTTATTAGTTGGACTTCCAGCAAACGGTCCTAAAAGACGACTGTGGCGTGTTTCAAGATTAAATTGAGAACAAACCCACAAATCATCCACCATTTCTTCTGATAGCCAATCGTTAGTAAAGGTCAGCTGCAGAGGCGAGGAAGATGTGGAATCAATCTTACATCTGATCTGCGAATACCCAGTCTTAGCATAGAAAGGTAGACAGTTTCGAAGAGAGCACAATTGCGTTTAACTGGACAACCTAATGAGTGTTTAGTTGGGCCATATGGTCTGTGCTACTGCTACGCTACGCTACTGCTTAGTTAGAACTGGATGAGACCTATAATTTGATACCGTGAATTATGAACGTTACTCAATTTGGGTATTGAAGCTAGAACCTCGGCGCAGCAGTCGACGAACCTAAAAACCTAATAAGCAGCTGCGGTCACCATGAAAATGTGTTAAATTCGTTGCGAATTCTTTCTTAGGCACCAACAAAGTAACGCGTTGCTCAGTCAGAACGCTGCCCAAGTAAATGAGACCTCTGTTTTAAGCAGTTTCCCTTTAAGGACTTCATTGAAAAGACCAGGTCGATTTAATAATTCATTACATCCTCACCACAAGGCGAATTCGAGAGGTATTTTCCTTGACAACATCTGATAATTTTCTGACTAAACACTTTCAAATATTGTGTTGAGGTGCTCCTAGAAAACCCCCTCAAGCAAGGAATAAGGCATTAATACCTACTTAAGTGCTCCTTAACAGACCACTACAATCTCATGGGACGAATGAACGCAAATGAAGCACAATCCGCACGTATTTAAACCTGGTTAAAAGGGTGCGCATATAACCTTTCGCACACACACCAACCGGATCTAGTGTATGTACGTGCGCATACATTTCCTGTCGCCCTTTGCATGGACATCTTGTCCATGTCAAACCCGCCCCCTCACCTCTCCCACCACACACAAAAAGGTGACAGATTAAATGTGCTTTCTCCTCTCTAGCGAAAAAAAATAAGAGCCCAGGATAACATCGCCCAAAAGGACTTACCCCCCATGAACAAGATGAAAAGAGCGAAAATTAAAAAGGGATCCACAGAAAGTGTCAGAGCAGAGAACAGGGGTCTTATGTCGGATCTCTGACATTCCGACAGGTTAACCGTCCGTTTTATTCTTGCAGAAGCCACCGCGCACACTGTTGGTGCAACAGAATGGAACCAAACGGCATGCATTATCCTAGAGGGACGACAGCGTACACATGTGCTCATGTTTTCAGTCATAACTTACTCCGTAGTTATCCACATCCCTCTCTCTCTCACACACTCCAGTTTTCCGGATTGTCCCTTGACCGAACACCGAAAAGGGGAGGCGAAACCATTAATCGAAATTCCAGGACAATAGCGACCAAGCGCGCCAAACAGGGCACAACGCTCGGTTGAATTCAAATTGAAAACCATGTTTCTGAAGGGTGCATCCCTCGTGGCCGCCTAACAACCCGGTCGCTGGGTGGGCTAGCAAAACAGAGTTCAGCAATCGGAATTAGCTCGGCAATGTCGGCGGTTATGGGTGATTGCGTTTTTTTTTTTGTTTTTGTTTTTCATCTGCTTTATGATATGAAAATGAAAATTGAATTGAATACATACCGAATTTGGATCGTGTCGCTCTGGTCCTGTGGCTGTCGAATTGATTGTCAACGAGTACACACGTCGGGGTCGATTGGAATAAGGTTGGGGCGAGCGAGGGCGTCTGTCTCACTCAGATTCCACAGAGGTTAGGCAGAGAGTTGATTAATTTTTGTGAAACAATAGGGAACGTTGTTTCCGAAAACAACAAGGATATGTTCGCATAACGCTCATCAACACCTCACCCCAATAGTCGCGCCTGGTCCTGCTGAAATTGAACTCAATTATCCTGTGTTCAGCTTGGCTAGTCACGTACATATCACCAGCGCCGTAGCGGCAATGCAAATAGAATATCAATGCACAATTCAATGTAGTCACATGGGTCGTTATGGTTCATTAAGGATATTGATCTGCATATGATTGCCAGGTTTTAGGGCAGGGAGGGGGAGCAAGTCGAAGGTGGGAGTGGTTAACAATAGGGTAAACAAATTACCCATCTGGGAGATGCGGTATCACATGCACGGAGGACACTCGAATTTATTGATATAATCACGAATGTGAGACGAGACAGGCTGTTGATTTCCCTAAGAACTTGCTCATAAATTGGGCGATTAAGTCTGTGAAAGGGACAGGGATCTAAATTCGGTTATCATTAGGCATGTGTGCCAGTGAGGAAGGGATGATTGTGTTTTCGAATGAATTTTCGGATGACTTGCGTGTGGGATGGGAATTTGAACCGCTAAAGATATCGATGCCGAGTCAATTGGATTGGGATTAATTTGAATGACTGAAGGATAAATTAGATTAAGCTCCGGAGGTATGTGACAGGACTTAAGTTTTATTGATTGCCCTCTTTACAGTCGACATTTCGTTTGTCGTTGGTTGATAGGATGTGTTTCAGAGTGTAGGAAAGTTTTTGGAAGTCTCCGATGACCGACAGACAATGGCAGCGTCCATGAGTTAGATTAACTTGGAAGCAATCTGGTTTCCACTGCAGGTACTGCGAGCCGAGGTCTATAATTATTAACTCAAAGAACACCCGCGCTCGTAGAAATCTATGAACAACTCTTTACGTGTCGTGTTCTTAGATTTGTTCGTTACCGCTTTCCTGACCATAACCGAAGGAGGAAAGGACGGGGCAGATGCTGCGGTCACACCTCCATTCGTTAATTGTTCAGACAATAATACTCCAAATATGATCCGATTGAAACCACTAAAAGCAATAATTCCGATTTATGAAAAAGAGCTCCGAAGCAATGTTAAAAAGTATTAATATCCACAACATAGCGCATTTTCGAATAAAAAAAATGTATCTCACAACAATCCGCATCAGATTACGTCGCATCGTCATCCCAGGGGAGAAGTGCTCTCAATCGAAAGCGAAACACAATGCAATCATGCCCAAAGCCGAACTCATCCCTCTCCCCCACCGCTCGTCATATCCCTAGGAACGGTATTTATTTTCTTTCAATTTCTTTTCCATTTCGTCGAGAAAACCCCTTCAAACGCTAACATCCGCACTTAGGCGCCAACGTTTACTTATGCTATTCAAGGTACCGGCACAAGTACGATGTTACTCATCTCAAACGCGTGCAAAAGCGACGAGATCTTTCAACAGCTCACTCCACTGCACCGGGTGCGGTGTGCCTACAGAGAGCTTGGTGTTGACTCAATTTCAAATTGGAAAATGTTATTCCTTCGACGTCGTCGGGAAGGAGGCGTGAGGAGTTTTAGATGGGATTCCCGCGCACAATGTCCGGAAGTTTATTGTCATCAGTATGAATCGCGTATTTCATAATTTCATGCAATTTACACAAAACTTTTAGAGGAATCCTTCTTAAAGGATTGCGCCACGCCGAATCATCGTCTAGAGGAAGCGGAAGTAATCCACGAATTCATTAAATCCATTCTAATTCCATTCCGGCGGAACAAACGAAGCTCTTTAGTGCTGTGAAAATCCAAGAAATTGCTGTAAGTATATTATTATTATCCCTTCTATCATTTTCTCTTGAGTTGCCTGAACTAAGTTGAATTGTGCTCGTGGTTCCTTGCGAAGAGAACTTAATTGTCGATTTGATCATCTCCAAGAGTCCCGCTCCTCTTATGAATACACTTTGAGTCTTCGTCGATTCTTGTGGTCCCGGCAAGTCGTGTAATTCGAAGGCGAAATGAATTCTGAAAGGAAGCTGTGACGGCGGGAAGGCGATATCTTGTGCATTTGTTTCACGAAGCGCAATCCGAGGGTGAAATGAGATTTATAAGAGGAATGCGTTATTGTTCCGTATCATAATAAATAATAAAATCATATAAACTGGGAATAGCTGCAAAGTGAAATGACGGAACGGACGTAGAAATGCAAACAAGGTTATAAATTCACCCCATGCATTTTATAGGACTTATTTGTATCCATCATCCCGTCGTTGTACTGCCTGTCCAACAAAGGCTAACGATTTTGCACTATATACGAAGTGGGAAAAACTTCGTTGCAGAATCTTATGGGTCGATGATTCTATGAAGTCCAGTGTAACATTAAAGGCGGTCAATGAATTCTAGGCAGTTACTTCTTCAAAGTGCAACAATGCATTTTTATCTATTGAAGTAGAAATAACTCACCGAACTGACACTTTTGGTTTGTAGCGTATTGCAGCTCACTCTTGCCGGAACCAAGTAGTGTTATTATACTTCTAACTTACTGGCACTAAGTGAGCGCTCTAAGTTAAACTTAATAGCAGCATATACTTTGGTTTGCCTCATTCAACGCTTAACCCATTTTTGCACGGATTTTTGGAAAATCGTGCCTCTAGTGTTGGCGTGTGAGTTGACAGAAAATGACAGCGTGTCGCCTTACCTAAAACCTTTTTTCAACTCTTAGTGAGTTCGCTACCGACCTTGATGGAGCAGCAGGAGTTCTGCTATCCCAGACGAGTTTGGCAGGAGTGTCAAAACTAGACATGGCGTTGTATAGCTCGTCTCTATGCACGCTGTCATATGCATCCTTAAGTTGACAAATAGGTGGTGAATGACGATCTTCCGTAATCTAAAGATCTGATCGATGGTGGACTTCTTAGGCCTGAAACCGCACTGATAAGCACCTAACAGTAGCGATGGGCAATTGCGAATAAAAACAATCGAATAATTCGATTGTTGTAGCAATCGCAATTATTCGAATTCGAATTGAGCGGGGTCGATTGTTGAATTTCGATTCTTGTAGGTCCGATTCCAATCGCCAACGAATGTGTGTATTCGCCGATTCTTCAACTCAGAGAGAGATTGCTGAATTGTGTGTGTATTCCTCGACTCTTCAAGCAGAGAGAGATTACTAAATTGTGTGTATACCTCGATTCTTCGATTCTGAGGGAGATTGGCAGATTGTGTGTATACGTCGATTCTTCAAGCAGAGAGAGATTACTAAATTAATGAAATTTTATTTCTTAACAATAATTTTGATTTATAAATTTATTTGGATTGTTTTGTATTGAAGTAATGTTTTTATTTTTTTTTGTATGGAATTTTCATTACTTGACAATAAAATTGAAATGAAGGAAAATCTTTTTATTTTTAATATCCAGGGTTGTATTCGAATTTCAGATTAATATATAACATGTGTCACCAACATGAATAAATCGAGGAATACATACATTTCTACAATAGGATATTAGTACCCGGCATTCTCTTGGTTGTAGTAGGTACTGAGAATAATCGATTCGATTCGATTGTTATTCGATTGTTTTCTGATGAGAGCGAATAAATCGACAATCGAATTCAAATTCTAACAATTGCCAATTTATTCGATTGTGAATTTCATTCGCAATCGCCCATCGCTACCTAACAGGTTGTTGAAGAATTATTTCAAGGGTTGACACACAACGGCGGCGAAGATCATGTAGGCAATCTTAAAGAGACTTATCCGTCGATAGTTGGCGCAGTCACAGGGGTCTGCTTTCATGTGGATCGGGCAAACGATACTAAGATTCCACTCGTCGGGCATGCTTTCCTCCTATCATATCCTACAGATAAGTTGGTGCATGCACCGAACCATCTCACCTCCAGCTGCCTTTATGATTTCTGCAGACAGTCCGTCTACACCAGCAGCTTTGTTCGACCTTAGTCTCAATATCGCTATCTTGACTTCGTCTAGATCGGGGGGATGAAATTCTGTTCTATCGTCGTCCATTGCGTGGAGTGAAACATTCTGCCTGGCAGCGGTATTGCCGTCGTCTCTTCGCCGTTAAACAGTCAGACCAGACTCTCAGTATCGACTGCGACTCTACTACGAATTGTCCCTCTTCCTTCCGACAGACTTCTGTCCGATGTTTGTAGCCTTTGGATAGTTATTTTACCCGTTGGTAAAACTTTCGGATATTATTTCTGCCGTACCTCCTCTCCATTTCCTCGATCGCGCGACTTATGGGATTGAAAACACAATTAAGTTAACAAAAGTTATTTTTTCAATTTTTCACCTTGACTCACAGAGAACAACTGAACTTAATGTCTAACATAATTCAACATGTTACCTTCTCTTGCAAAGATGATCGTCAGACAGTCCGACCCTGCGCACATTTGGAACTAACTTAATAGTCCTTGAATGTATATTCCCACGCCACTCCAGCAGTCTTCTGCCAAAAGTATATTCTCTCTAGCTCAGAAGTCTCACCACTCGAAAGTAGTCGAAACCTAACCCAAAGAAACCATCAGCTCATGGGCGCATTTCCACAATATCCCAACAGCGTCGCCAGCAGTGGAATTCTTTAAGAATTAATTTCCACTCTTCCCAGCTCGCTTTCAATGGGAAATGTAAAATTTGCATTTTCCAGCCACATCGATCCCATGGCCATCCCCATTCGCGGCAGCAGGGCGGAAGTCCTTCCTCCAATTTGAACGCAATTTCATAGCAGCTCATGTGTGCGCACATTCCTCGGGATCGTTCATAAATTTATTCCATTACAATAATTTTCTCAACATCATTGACTTGGTCGCCAGCACCTACCGCTGACTAGGGCGTCCATTGCCTTCTGGCAGCGCGAGGACAGCAAAGATTTTCAGAGCATCCTTTCGGTAATGAGATAGGGAAGAAGGAAACGGACACGCATAACAGCATCGCATCCTCAAACCTACGGTCTCCAGCACACATCTCATTTCAATTCATGGGGAGACTGGAGATGTGTGTATATTAATGTCCTCGTTATACAGTGTTCCCCCCACCGCCACTTGGTTTACTGTCTGTAGGTTTGTCCTTCGGGGAGGCGACCAACCCATCGGTTTCTATAGATAAAAAGTTTTTCTTCTCCAGAAATGTTCGCATCAACAGCGGAACCAAAGAGGAAGGGACATTGGGAGCAAGTCCTTTCAATGTCCATGACCCACTTTCATTGTGTTGATCGGTGTGTGGCTACTGCCTGTATGTGTTTGTGTGGCCGTCTCGTGTAGCATTGAAGTCTTAAGCTGATTAAACGATTATCGTTTGTGCGTTTGATTTGCAAAGTTTCTTTGCGAGTCCATCCTTGGCCGCAGGAGACGCGAATTCTCATTGCCTCCCTTGGTGGTGGCGGTGAGTGTAGAAGGGAAGGGGCTGATGTTACGACTGGTCATGTTGTCCTTATTGTGGTCCCCTCTTCTTCTGATGCCGAATTCGGATGTAAAACTTTGAATATTCGTTTTCGGTTTATGTTAAGTGCTTTGCTTTGAATGTACTCGTACACTCCGATCGTTGGTGTGTGAGTGTAAACTGTGTGTTTGCTCTCAGGGTAACTGCCAGAAATTCAAAAAAGGAAAACCGCTATTGTCGTCATACGAAGAGATTGTGGTTGTAACACTAGTAGAATCGACGGACGATGTGGTTGCTCTCGGGTAATTGCTGGTCTTCGCTTGTGGGTGAGGAGCAAGTTTGAATGTTGCTTTGAGCAAGTAGTAGGTTGGACCATATTTGGTGGTCGAATAAGAATAGAATATTTGTAATGCATTTGCTGTGGATGTTGACTCTCGGGTCAGTTGGCCGAGTGTGTGTTTGTTGTTGATGTTGACTCTCGGGTCGGTTGGCACATTTTGAGTTCATGTGTGGGTTTGTTGTTGCGTACATATACATGTGTACATGTGTACATGTCACCAGAGTAGTTAATTGATCGGATACAGAAAATGTATTTGTTCCTCACAATCATTGAGCCACATAACAGATCAGTTCAGTGCATTTATGTATGTACTAGCAAACGATTTTTTTTTAAATTCTTGTGAATATTCTGCATTGTTATTGGCGAGGCAGCTCTGGAGATGACATTTCTATCACTGTCTCTAGTTACCCTGCATCTGTTGGAACAGGTGTAGTGAAATTTAGAATATTGTTCGAGCGGGTTTTCCTAAGTCACGATTCCCCATCTGCACGGACACTGAAATCGAGCGATAAAGTGTCATGAATTTATTTCGATAATCCAACGCAAATTTTCTTGTCTACTCCCCACATTCTTACCTTGAACCCACTTTAACCGCACATCACACTATTTCCATGACAGAAATTTCCGCAGTACCTTGTGGTCATTATGTTGACAATCGTTGCATTACTTACTTATTTAACAACCAACGACCCACGAAGGGTCCGAGCTTGAACAATTGCTGCCTTCCATTGGTGACGGTCCTGGGCACGCTGCTCCCAGCTATCAAAGTCAAGTAGTCCGCGCTGACTTGGTCTGTATGTATATCTATGTATACCATGCGCTCGATGTGTATTAGACTAATTTTTGCCTTTCGGACAAGATCCACATTATGGTACATCTGGTAGAGTCCGCGGTTGTGTCTTGTCTCAATTCACCTTACTCGCAGACGGGACCATATACATATACGATGCATAATTCTTATTTTCAAGGCATCAACAATCAGCTCTGCAGTTTTGCGTAGCGTCCCGCTTCGGCTGGACTGGCAAGATAAGAGTGTTGTAGCGCATGATTTTGTTACTTCGAGCCAAGAATTCCGGCCGCAGTTGTTTGAACAAACCAAAGGTGCATCGGTTGCCAAGGGTCGTTTCACGTCGGATATCCACTGCGATGTCGTCTGTTTAGTTAACGTTTGCCTATAGGTAGACCAAGTCCTTTTCTGCCTCAAAATTGTAACTGTCCTAGGTGGTGTGTGACGAAAGGTTTCTTTGTCGACAGCATATATTTTGTTTGTCCTCGTTGGCCATAAGACTAGCTCGCCTGTTTCTCAATTGTTGTGAAAGCTTCCACTAGGCGCGTTGGGACCCCGCGATAATGTCGATGTCATCAGCGTATCCCAACAGCTGGATTGTAGAAGATAGTGCCTTCCGTGTGCTGCTGCATTATCTGCTGCACTTCTCCAAATTGAAGACTTAAAGAAATCACACCTCACCGCATCTACTTGCCGTAATCCGCTGCTGGTTTCAAACCTCTCAGCAGCCCTCGAGCCGGACCGCATGATGCATCGCGTATGCGTAGTGCGAAACAACCGGATCTATTTTGCCGTGATCCCGAATGCGGCATTCGCTTCAAATAACTTACGTTGAATATTGTCGTATGCGACTCTGTAGTTGAGGCAAAGGGGTAGGATCGCCTTTTTTGTGGATTGCGCATATGGAAATGATATGGTGCACGCTGCCTAACAGAAAATTGAACCGCAGCTTTGAAGGGCTCAGATTGTCAGTGTTTTAATGTCTAAGCCAATGTACAAAAGGGCTACATCGTCAAATGGAGTTGGGATTTCTTTGCATTACATCCCTTACTTTCCAAACTGAGAGTAATCCAACCTATTCTCAAGCCCTTCGGATTGAAGATTATGCACGCTCATTCGAATCATGCTCACTTGTTCAGGCTGTTGTCAAATCTACCGGATGATTGACTACTACACTTTTTAGTCAGTCAGTTGTGCGTCAAACTGACATTTAATTAAATAAAGTTGAATTGGAAATTTGAGGCTGTGAAGTAGTTTGCCTACTTCTAGGTCCACGAAAGAGAATTTACTGGAGGTCCTGGGTAAAAACAAGTTGGCAACTTTGGTTCGTCAAAACAACTGGGCTCAAGCTCCCTGACTCGAAGTATCGAAATCATACTTGCCAGTCCTGCTTCACAGAAGCTGCAGAGCTGATTCTATGTGCCAAGTAAAGAACAGTTTTTAATCGGATATATAATCACATCTGCGAGGTTGACGAATGGAGGAGCTCTACCAGAGTGGGGTTTAAGTCCGTAGAAAGTTTGCCTTCTTCTTCTGTATGTTTCTTCAGTTTTGAGCTTATTGGGTCATTAACCAAAAGGGCCAGCCGCCTCCAAGTTGTTCTACTTCGCCACCTTCTACGCGGGGGTCATCTGTTGCACTGTCTCGTAATTCTAGAGTCTAAGGCTCTTGAAGCCGGATCTAGTTTTCTATGCGCTCTACATAGCATTTGGATCCATAGGCGCGTGGGTATGCTCATGAGGTTGTACAGCTCGAACAATTCGTGATTAATTATATATATATATATAATATTAAATAATATTGTTCAATAGGAGGTAGACAATGTATTTGGCATTGATCATATAAAATTACCCTCGAAATATTATGCCCATGATGTGGATATTCTATGAACTTCCTTGTTGTATGCTCTGTTGTCACTTGTGGACGTATGGGCTGTGGACATGTGACGCTGCACAGTATACCCTATCCAGTGAATGTATCTTTTGCATTGCCATCATTCACCACTAGTCACATTTTAGTAGAAACTGTTTATGATTCCAGATGAGTGCAAGTGTTGGCTCGTGAGTTTTTTACTATCTCACAAATCGCGTCGTGTTTTCGAAAATACTTGAAGTGGGCAAAAAATATTTCTTAAATGTCATCATCATTCTGAGGCAAGACTCGAATATTGTCTCAAACTACTACTGGCAGAGCCTCAAACTTCTACTGGCAGAGCCTCTCAAAAAAGCGGGAAAGAAGAATACTCCTTGCGTTAGCAACTTGACCTACTCCAACCGTAGAAAATTCAGTTGGCCACGTGCCCAAGTCCCATAATGATGCTTACTCCTCCCCGCTATCATACGTGTAATTAAAATGTCACTCAATCCACTGGTCTCATTCCGAGCTCAAGAGGGTGTCTTCTGAACCATGCGAGAGAGAAAAGGAGAGTACCAATCAATTTGCAAATTACTCAAGTGAACAGCAATTCTCCCAAAACAATGGTCGAAAAAAACAACAACCGCTGGTCAACCCTCCAAAACATCTAATTCGAAGTAGACAACAAGGACATCTACCCTCGCACAACTGTGGCTAATAAAACTCATTCACTGTTACACCGAAATGACAGAGTCGCTATCAAAACAAAAACGGTTCCATCATAAGCATCGAGAGGGGCAAGGAAAAAAGTACAAACGAATCCAACACATATGTTCGCAACATATGGCGTGTGCCAGGCAAACGACCAAAAAGGACGACTCCCTCCCAAACCACGAAGGGTTGCTTCCATTGCTTGCACTGCAGTCCAAAATTATACGATCACATTCCTTGGCATGGCACTCATCCCCTCAGGAGAACGATGATAATGATGATGCCTGTCTCGTGTCCATCCCCACCACCGACACTGGCAGCGATCGCCAGGCGAAACATAACTGGGATCCCGTCTGTTACTCGTGCCATCTCTCTCATCGGGCCTGACCAACTGTGCATGTCGCGTGCCAAAGGACTGACTGCCAGACAGGTCAGAGGTTGATCTTCGGTCAGTCATTCAGTGGAAGTCAAGGAACTCACAACACCATGGATTCAAAATCGGCGTCCGCTCATCATCGACTACACCACACTTCCTTGACGGATTTTCCCTACTCCTCGGAGGAGGACAGTTCCAACTACACCGACAGTCCTTACCATTTCAACGCAGCTCCGCCGTCCGGGGATGGGTTTAATCAAAATTGCCTAGACAACTGGCACGTGGAGTACTTCGCAACCGCTTTGAATGGCAATACCGAGTCCATGTCCCGGGAGCACCGGTTCTACGAGGACCATCTCGAGCGGGAGGAAACCTCATCGCGGACATCCTCTTCCCACAAATCCTCATCGGGACGGTACAGATCCAATCGCTCCTCCCAGCCGCCGAGCCCAACGGTTCTGAGAAAGCGTCGGCAGGCTGCCAACGCCCGCGAACGCAAGCGAATGAACGGACTCAACGAGGCGTTCGATCGTCTGCGAGAAGTTGTGCCAGCTCCAGCCATTGATCAAAAACTTTCCAAATTCGAGACACTGCAAATGGCCCAAACCTACATCGTGGCTCTATGCGAACTCCTTGAGAAAGGTGCTGACGAACAATCGTACTCCTTGTTTGCGGAGAGCACTTGCCAAGGAGGTGGCATTAGTCTCCAATAAACAGGACGAGACGGTGGAAAGAATGAGAATTTATCGCATTGCCAGTGTGTGTGACAACAGTACAAGTGATATCGTAAGGACACTCCATCGCAAGGCGCTACACAGGAGAGCAGCCACTGGAAAGCAACCAAAGACACAGCAATCTCCTGCCCACTCCTGCTGTGCAGACTGTTCACCGAACGCTGACAGAGTGGAGCGATTTACGTGTAGTTCGTAGTTTATTGTTAGGTATTTACCGTTTAGATATATATTTTTCTTCTGTTTCTTTTTTTTGTTTTGTGTACACTCGTAAGGATAATAAATCGATTTATATGTAGTAGCCTCTTGTTTGGTCAGAGTTATCGTTTTGTTTCTTTTTGCCGATCTCAAATGCTGTTGTGTCTCTCGTTCTTCTTCACCGTCGTCCTTGGTGTCCTTCGGTTTTTTGTGCGCCTCTCCCCAAACAGTCTGTCGTCTCTTTATTGTCGAGGAGTGAACTAGCGATGTTTAAATCATTCGAAATTGTGCTGTATAGGTGTCAGCAGATGGCTTCCACTTTCCTTTATCAGTTTCGTCGGATCGGTATTTCTGTATTTAATTCCTGCTTCCTTCCTTACGGGCGAATGTGTGTGTGTGTGTGTCTGAATTGGAAGTCATGCCGACACAATTGCGGCTGATTTTCAGTGGGTAACAGCACCAACAGATAGACGAAGGAGGGTCGGGTTTTATCAGATTTCCGTAATGGTTCAGTTGTTATTCGGCACGAGTCGCCGTCGTGCCGCTCCGATGAGGATAACGTGGCGAACGTTGCGTCAGTGATGGTGACTGGTGCGGTGGATGGTGATGGGAGTTTATTTGATAGACGGTAATTATTTAACTGTAAATTGAATAAATTAGCATATTCTTCGGAGGGTCAATGGCTGGGCGTCGACTTTATTCGACACAAAGCGTGGGTGAGGAATGGGTTTCTTTGTGTAAGAGCAATGATAATGGCAATGGCATGGTGATGATGCCGGATGGTTTTCGTCGGGAATTTTGTGAATTCTACAGAGCCTTTGAAGTTATTTTTCAGACGAAGGGAAACGGAAATTTATGCGTTACGGACGCGACGGAGTTCAGCCTTGGAGCAGAGATGAGCTGTCGGACGATGAAATAAATGAGCAGAGAGCTTAAACTGCAATTCCTTCGGATATTATTCACTCCACTGCGTTCCCTGGTTATACCCCTGGCGCAAAAACAAAACCGACTTATTTTTACGTAGTGGAACACATTAAATGTTAAGCGCGTAAGCTGAGTAGTGCAGCGAGGTTTAGAAAAGGCCTTGCTACTTGTTGTCTTTAGGGCGGTTAAAAAGTTTTCCAAAAAGGAGCACAAAAAAGTGAAACAACGCATTTCTTTAGTGGAGAGGAAACTAACCTGCTCCTAAAGAAAGGAGATCCTCTAAACTGAGGGATAAGTCCCCCTGAATATATCGTATAAAATCTTTTCTGCCACTCTGTGTGAACGCCTGAAACTCTACATGAATATCAGTGCGGTTGCAGGTCAGCGAAATCCACAATTGACGAAATGTTCACATTACGGTAGATCTTGAAAAAGACCGAGGAGTTTTCAAGTTGCAACCCCCCACCCACTCATCGACTTTAAGGCAGCGTTTGACAGTATTTATAGCAACGAGCTATACAACGCCTTGTCTAGTTTTGGCATACCTGCAAAACTCGACCGTCTTTGCAGAATCACGATGGAGAAAGCCCGTTTCTCCTGCAAGATTGGTAAAGATTTTGTCATGACCTTTGATGTCAGGAAAAACTTTAGAGAAGGCAACGCACTGTCATGTGATTTCTTAAACACCATTCTCGGGAAGATCATGCGGAACTCAAATGGTCAACACCAGCAGTACGATATTCTACAAGTCTCTGCAACTGCTCGCATATGCCGGTAACATTGACATCATCGGAAGAACACAACGGGCTTTTAGAGGAGCGTTTGTCAGCATATAAAAGGAAGCGGCCAAGGCAGGGCTTGCCGTTATTGAGTATGCGCTGTCTACGAAAGGGCCACCAACACCACCGTCACTAGAGACAGCTCCACAGGCTCCGAAGTTAACACAAGCAACACAAACAAAGCGCGCGGATATAAAAGAGTGGATCACGCTTGCCAATCGCTATATTTTTGGATTTCAAAGGTCACTGATGAATAAAGCCATCTCTCGAAGAACAAAGATATCCCTATAGAGAACCTTGATAGTCCCAGCATGGCGCCGAAGCATGAAAACTAACTAAAGCGGACGAGGATATTCTTGGTCACTTCGAGAGGAAAGTTTAATATGTACAGATGGTGTTTGGAGGAGGAGACTGAACGATGAGCTGTACAGCGACATCGATCGGATCAAACGAGTTTCAGGTTTCGCCTAGGTCACGTAGAGCGAATGGCTCCTGCCCCGAAAGTCTTCGACTGCAACCCCGAGGGACAACGCAGTAAAGGAAGACCAAACCTCCGGTGGCGCACGCAGCTAGCATTGGAACTAGTGATAGTATTTTCAGATTTTGACTTTCGCCGAGGGACACATGACTCCCTTCGGATGTAGTAATAGATCAGGAACCATGACACCATACGCAAGGAGAGAACAAGGCAAAGTGGAGCACTTATTGCCCTTCGCTGAAAATTTGAAGTCAATGAACTGTTGTTAATTTTTGATGAATTTTACATAAAACCATTTTTAAACAAGTCAGTCCAGATGTTGAGATACGCTGATGACATCCACATTATCGCGCGATCCCAACGCTCCGTCAATGAGGACAAAACCAAATATATGCTGTCGAGCAAAAAAGGATCCGCCGCACACCACCTAGTCCAAAACGTTACAATCGGCAGCTACAATTTCGAGGTAGTAAAGGAGTTTGTCTACCTCGGGGCAAACATTAGAGGGGCAAAGAGGGTCTTCGAATCCGAGCCTTCTGTTTCGAGAAGGAACATCCGGTACAGAGACCAAGTAATCGTCGATATAAGACAACTTGGCCTTGATGACTAGGCCTTGCAGCGTGCCCAGGACCGTCGCTTATGGAAGGCAGCAGTTGCTCAGGCTCGGACCCTTCATGAGTCGTCTGCCTGATAAGTAAGTAAGTAAGTATATCCCAAACTTGACGAGAAGGCTCGGCATTGAAGCGTTCTCTTCAAGTGGGTTGCGGGATAAAGAACTTTTCTTTGCAGATATGCTTTGATATGCGGGAGTAAAGTAACTTCTAGAAAAATTACACAATCACCATATTTAATATTTTTTGGATCAAACGAGACTTTACCCAAAACGTACATCTTCTCTACTCGGCCTGAGTAGGACAACATCAGACAATTATGCAGAACTTGCTGAGATTAGGAGGATCTGTTTGTGATGGTGTTACTACACCTCGTAGAAAACTCCATTTGGTGTGTCCACTCTTTCGACGATCTAAGCATCTATGCAAGTGGGGCCATCTTGCATCACAGTCGCTGACTTATCCAACACGTATGTTTTTTTAACTGGTACTCTTGCATTTGGTCTTTGGTGACATTATTTACATGTCGGTCCCTGTGTCATCACAAAGAACATCTTCTGAATTTAGTGACCTACAAACAGTAACAATCACACTACTTTTACTTTTTCAACTATAACCACTTCTTGTCGACTTCATGTAGTTCAAGCATCCATAGCATATCAAAATGTTTTATCATAAAAAACTGCGAATCAACTAATTTGGTGAATGGCTTCAAGGCACAAATCAGCTTCTGCAGAAATTCCCACTCAACCCCAATTGCTGCGCAAAATATCTCGTCTTCTTGTTCTCTCGCACAGTGTGCCAAACCGCATAATTGTCTTACAGTTCTCAAGCCGTCTTCAAACAATAATAAATGTGCTCAACTCATTTGTGGCGAAAGTGCACTGTCGTGAATTTTCCATCCACACAATTGATTCCGACCCGTCTTCTTCCAGACACAGTGCCTACAAGCATTTCGTACTTTTCTCAACTATACGAATTCTCTTGTGCCGTACCAACCCCCTCAGCCAGTCGAGAATAATTACACACAAGTAGCACCAGAACCTCGAACAATTCGTAATTATCTCAGATTTTTCAGTCACTGCCGTTGTCAAATTTTTGTTTTGACTTTGACACGTGCCACTGTCACATTCGTCCTCAACTTCCGTCATTCAGCGAAACGCTGCCAGTGCAAACATAATTACTCATTCTACAATTTTGAGTTTTTCGCTTTCCTTCGGAGAATAGAATTTTTGCCGAGAGTCAACACTCTCACCGAAACAGGCACGAGCGTACGGAACAGAATGTCCATTTGATGGCAGAATTTTGACAGATGTGATATTAAAGTGCCTCCACCTGTCATCGGAGGGATAAGACACAAATGAGAAGCACATCACCATGCCATTAAAATTCATGATCATGTGAGCGAAATGATGAAGGAGGACAGGAGGATGAGGCTAAAATGATGCATTCGCTGTCAGACACACAGTTAGACTTAACCAGCGTCGCTCTCGAACATTCCGCATACTAATGGCAATTAGCACCCTCAAGGCAATTAGTTTTAATTAACTGCAATTAGTACTCATAGGAGTTTCTTTCAGTGCCTCCCTTACATTCCTAACGCCGCATCTTCTGGGGATTTCCACACGGTCCCCCTCCCTCCGCACCAACTTTCTGCACTTCATTTCCCTTACGAACGACGCCGAAGACGATGACGATGATTCTCATTCAGTCATACATATAAATGACACATTAAAATGAAAGGGAGTGCGGCATAACCTCTGAGAGGGATTTGTTCGCCAGCGGGGGCGGATGAAGGCGAGCCTTGGACAACCGCGAAGATTGGCAGCACGAAATCATTTGCTTTGCTATCGCTACACCAGCCACTTCAGAAAACAACTCAATGGAGGGCGCTCCAACCACGTGGAATGCAGAGAAAGCCGAGGAGTAGGGTTGACACCGCAGCAGAAGCGTTCAGAATGTAAACAAACAACAATCACACGTCACTCGATACGATGGACGCCGCGCCGATGGGTTGGGCGGGTCGGGCCGGTTGGAGTTGCCTCAAAGAGTGCCAGACTGTGTGGGAAACGGCACATTTTCCTCTTCAGAAGGGCAAGGGTGTAGACAAAAGTCAAAACAATGCCATGTGCTTTCGATGACTCTCTAGTGGCATAAGCGTGAGCGTGAGAATTTCCCGGCAGCAGTTGACATGCGTGGGAATTTCCAGAAAAAATTGCAAAGAGCTTCTCGTCGCTCTTTCGGTTGTGAGCCTAGGGTGCGGTGCTCTTAGACGGGGAGAGTTAAGTGCTTACTTAACTTGATAGAAATGTGTTGGCCGATCACCCATAAACAGCTGTCCTGTGTAACTTGAGCTGATTGTACATAGTGGACGTCGCTTAAAAATGCGTAGCCGTTGCCTTGAACAGATCCATTGGAGGCTGAAGTTAATGCCATCATTACAACTCACCAATTGACAGAAGCCTGATGAAGATTTAAGAAATTTCCATAAACGTCTCCGTGGTGTGGTAGCTGTGGAAGTTGTGCCCAAGTACAGTAGCATCCCTATCGCTATTATTGTTATTGAATACTTACAATATGAAAGCCTCCACGACAAGACTATACCATCTGATGGTTGTTGTAGTGATGGTGCAATGCATGCAAGCAAGTGTAAGTCTTTGGCATTTGGATAATTATCGATCAACAGCAGCAACATTAGATTGTTGACTTAGTCCCCCCAATAGACACAGACATGTCCCTTACCAACAATCAGCTACTTGCTCCTGAAAACGTGGGTCGAGAACAACAGTACTATACCGAAAAACCAGTTTGGTTTTAGGGCGGTGCATTACACCACATATGCCGGCTCAAAGACATTTTGGTGCATGTCTGATCGACTAAGAGAAGGCGTTCGAAACTGTTTGGTTAGAGGGCGTCTTCCTTAAGCTCGTCAGACTTGGCTTGATAGCAGGTATAAAGTTCGTCGTTGAAAGTGGCGGTCCCCTATATTGTTTGTTATATTCACTGCAGATCTTCGGAGGTCCTTACCGCACCTAATCGCGTACGCCGATGAATTTATGGCGTACAGATCAGCTCTTAAGGAAGAAGGCATTAATACATTGTTGCAACGTGACCTTGACAAAATTTTGACATATTGCGATGACTGGAAGCTTGCTTATCCAAACATATAGGAGGGTGTGAATGTAATCTGCCATATGGCCCTCAGAAGGCCAGTCATGGTGTGTGGTTGTGGTGTTTCAAGGTGAGTCCTTCCCAGATGGAAAAGATAAGGGTGTTCGAGAGACGGTGTGTTATGACTTGCCTCCGGTTGTAAATAATACCCGAGTTTGAGTCCAAGAAGTACTATCCTAAAGATATCCTGTACAACAAGGCATACTTGTGACGGATATGCAATTTTGTCAATGGAATAATAGGAAGTCACATTGCAGGATGTGTGACTTCAACCAACAGTCTGATATTCGTTGCTTATTACCCAAAACGGCTTTGTTTCACCTGAAGCATTTCTCTATTTGTATTCGATAGGCCTGGTTCAGTACATTGACGGATGTCCTGTACTCTACCACGTGGTACGCCGAACAGTTGACAGGCGACTTCTGCGAACACCAGGATCTCCTCCGCTTTAGTGGAATGAGCACGCTCTAGACAGAAGAGAAAGTGATAAGGAACAGCGGCGGTCTTAGTGGTTACTCCAGATCCAGTCTCCGTCTTCGCCATCCTCTGCCTGATATGCTAGTCCGTGTAGTTGGCTAAACGGCCTGCCTACCTAGTTCTAAGGTGAATTAAGGAAAAATTAATAAGAAATAAGAAGGTGCACAAGATCGGTTACACGCTCTTCTTTTCACGTCGGTAATGTTACGGACAGGGATTTCGTTTGTAGAAAGCGGGTGGGGTGGGCGCAAATGAAAAATGCAAAAAATGAAACACTTAACTGACAGGCGGTGTTATCTTTTATTTCGCAACAAAGAGAAGAAGAACTAAAATTGCATTCCGTTTGTATTTATATGAAAGCGAATTCGGTCGATAACCTGAGCAGATGGTCCGAATATTATTATTTTTCTCAACAGATGTCGCTGACTGAATGATTGAAAGCTTCAGTTCTGCACAGGGTGCTTTTTTAACATTTCTCTTGAATTAGTATGTTCTGTTTTTTCTTTTCGCCTACACGTTTGATAAAGTTTTGTTCGTTTTTTTTTATAGGGCAATAAGGTGTAGGCTTAGACTTAGTTTAGGTAACAATAAACATGTTTAGAGGGATGATTTTTTTCTCTTAGTTTTCTTGGGCAGTAAGTCTTAAATAATAAAGTGTGTCCTAAGGATAAGAAAAGCAAAAATAGTTTAGACGCCGAGAGGCAAATAGATAAGTTAGATTGATTATCTTAGAGCACCCGCGAAGGGTCAGTAAGCTAGAATCAAGAACTTGAGTTGTTAGATGCTAAGACAGATTTTGGTCATTTTTGTCTGGTACAACTCATTCTGAAACAAAAATTGAATGAAAAACTACCTTCTTTTTGAAGCATGGATGATATATTATAAGCATCCGGTAAGGTATCGTGACAGACAACTTAAACTCTATGAGGAGTTATAAGCCTCTTAACTATGTCCGTTAGCACAGACGCATGCACCGGGGCGTATATGTAATGTGTATCATGTATACGTCCTGGTGCTCCTTTTTTTGGAATTTTTTGTTTTAAAACTAA
Organism: Eristalis arbustorum; assembly: GCA_916610145.1. Lineage (NCBI taxonomy): Eukaryota > Metazoa > Arthropoda > Insecta > Diptera > Syrphidae > Eristalis > Eristalis arbustorum. Next base: position 43,664,841 of record OU744319.1, read on the forward strand.
CTTAAAACCTATATAAGTTTGTCACCATGGTCAACTACCATTTCAACATTAGCAGCCATCGGTTGCGGACACTGATTTTGGTGCAACCACCAGTAAAATGCCGTTCATTAGCATAGTGCTTCCTATCTCGAGCAGAGCTCTACTGAACCGAAGGAGGTCCTCATTACTAGGAGCGACATTCCATTCATGTCGGAGTCATATCTCCACTGTTAGCCGTACAACATGGTAGATAATACGACATCCCTCATCATCCTGTATCAAGTCAACTGTATTGGGGTAGAGGAATGCTTCAGGAAGAATAAAGCCGTTGAGTCGCTCTTTTCCATGGTACCTTGCAGTTGGGTAATATGTTCTTAATTGGCAGAAGTTCCTAATTGGTAGAAGTCATAACTCGCGCAGTATGACTTCTAATCAGCTTGATAATAAAGTTATCTATTCTGTTCAAGTTTGCCTCGTTGGGATAGCACTCCTTGTACTCAGATTCGGGTGTCCGATACAGACGGAGACATGTCCGAAAACATTGTTTTTCGAACAACTTCATCTTTACCATCTGGGAAGGACTGACATTGAACCACAGTGGACGACCGTATACCATAATTGGTGTTATGAGGGCCATGTAGCAAATTAACTTCACCCTGTTATTAAGTCGGTATATGCTTGTCAAACTAGAGGTATTGATCCAGCCAAATGCCGAGATATCTTACAACACTTTTCACAGCTAACGGCCGTCCCTGCGGGTCAACTATGCCGAACTTGCACCAGTTTTTGCGCGTATCCCGCATAGACATGTACAACGGTGCACGGAAAAGGATAGTTTCACACTTCTGGAAATTGATAATCAACTTCCAATCGTCGCAATACACCTGTACCTTATTTGAGTTGATTTGTTGAGAGTGCTTTATTGTCGTGAAGGTCCTGATATGGGAAAAAAATAAAAAATGAAGGTGCGTTATTGACAATAACACATGTCATAAATGAAAGAATGATGGTTATGAAAAGCAGTCCAGCACTCCTAGGTTTAATGTTTCGTAAGATACCAAGTAAAAACAATAGTTCTGTTACTCCAACGTGATTAAAGACATTTGACAGATTTCGGGTTAGTTGGTAAATTTATAATATTTGGTGAGAAATCACATTTTTGGTTACGATAAAACAACGAATTCTACATAGTTTGAGAAAATGCAGGTACCTTGCTTTAAGACTTTTCAAACAGCCCTCGAGCGACATTATTTAATTCTTCACTAGGAATACCATCATTCGCAAACACAACTAAGCGTGTAATTTGAAGTTGGAAAATTTCTCATGAACCATGGTTTTCGTAGTCAGTTGGCAAACTTTGCTCTGGACGGAATGTGTTCATTTCAAAACCATTTTTGTAATAAATTCGACTTCCCTACAAACACCCAGCTGCGTTGAAAGTTAGGTTTCGGTGGGTGGACGTGGGGTAAACTATGTCTCACTTAGGTCCTGTTGAACGCATATGAGAATCTCTGATAAAACTGTGATGAATTCGACCTAAATAAATCCGAGAACATACTCATCCAACTCTGGATGCAAAATGCAGATAACATCCGTCTTTATTTTTGCATGCCTTTCAGAAAAACTCTTGAAGTCTAAATGATGGAGTTAAATGGAACCAATTGATAAAAGAACTTACGTTTCAGTCAGTTAATACACAGATCACTGTGAGACTACATCTTGCATGATCTTCAGCGAACAGCGACTAAGTCGACTAGTTAGTTAGTTAGTTAGGTAGTTGATTTAAGATACTGCCAAGTTGACTCATCCTAAACTCCCTCAAAATTGGTCAGATGGCGATGTTTGATGTTTTCACGTTCATTCAGATTGCATAGCGGACAGACTAAGGTTGGAGCTGTACGATGCAGTATAAAATTCAGGGGCAGCAATTCGGCTCGTGTCTTGAAAATAATATAAAAATGGTTGTTAAATTTAAAGAGCCGATTTCGATTTTGATGATTGTCATTTCTTTTTATTATGATAATATTGGTATGGTTCATTTATGTATGGAACAAAATATCGGCCAAGTGGCCGCCGCGACCTGGGCGGCACACCTCCATTCGATGGTCCAAATTTTCGATGACGCTGAAGCATAATTGAGGTTCTATGCCGTTAATGTGTTGAATTATCTCATCCTTTAGCTCTTGAATTGTTGCTGGCTTATCGACGTACATCTTTTCTTTCAAATAACCCTAAAGAAAAAAATTCAACGGTGTCAAATCACATGAATCACGGCCATTGAAATTGTCGCGCAAAAGAGCCAAACCACATGTGTGGACACCATTCACAGTAACTGCCTGACCGGCCTCATTTTGGAAAATATAAGGCCCGATGCCGCCAGCCCAAAAACCGCACCAAACAGTCACTCTTTGTGGGTGCATTGGTTTTCCAACAATCACTATTGGATTATCATTCGCCCAAATGCGACAATTCTGCTTATTATAGAATCCACTGTTGCTATATCTTGCCGTCGACGCTTAAAATGGTCAAGGGGCTTTATTTCCAGAGTCAATTGCACCTTGTAAGGGTGTAAATGCAAGCCTTTATGCATAATGTTCATCGACGACGAGCGTGAGAGGTGCAATTGTACCAGCTGTATGAGCATGCTCTGATGTTTTCACATCTCTTACAGACCTGACCTCCCCTTACAAACCGGGTTTGATCAAATTTTTGCATGATTTTTCCGTACGCACATTTGGACGAAGAAATTGACCGAACAAATCACGAAGTGCACGATATTTATTTTGATTTAAACGCCCATTTTCATAGTAAGCCAGAATAACTTAAACGTGATGCACGATTGTGTATCTTTGCAGACAAAATGCAGATATGCAGAATAAAAAGATTCACATTCAACGTCGGTCCTTAAAATTTACCCACCTTTATTTTATTAAACTGATTCGAATTGAAGTGATATGTTTTATCACCAAGATCGAAATGCAAACGACTCTAATAACACCTATAAGATGACTGCTTCAGATGTGTACCCTTCATAAACATAGACATTTCCAAGTATTTCTAGTAGCGTGTTAAATTTTCTCTTCAGCAGAGAAGGTTCTTCGTTTTGTGTTACATTTAGATCTACACTACAAATGGCAGCAAAATTTCTCCATTCATTTGCTGTACCACCCGAGGATTGCATTACGTTTCCATAATCAATGGTAGGATGCCTGTTTCAAGGTACAGCATATAATTCGAAGTGGCCCGTGGGAGACAAAAGATTCTTTTGATGAAGAATCGGAGACATTTTTCGACTGGTTCGAAAGTTTGAATCCTCAAACTTCTGCCTCATACAGAAGGATAGAAGATGCTGTAGATTGAAAGAGTTTGTACTTTTCGCGCTTTATTTTAGAAGCAGCGGTTTCATACAGCCGAATTTGCTCTCTTAGCTTCCTTCAACCTTGCCGTGTGTAAATACCACACCGAGATATTTATGTATACCCCGAACTACTTCAACTGCCTGCCTGTTGAAGATCCACTTTTCGTTCCTTGCATACCTTCCAGCACCGCCTTTGAATATCATAACTTTCGATTGACTTCCAAGTTCCATCAATGACAATAATCCCATAGCCTGTTTATTATAAGCTGTATACCGTCTATCGATTCCCAGAAAAAAACTATGTCGTCTGGTAGATTCCTAATGTGATACCGCCTCCCACGGACTCTCTGTTATGTCATTAATGAATAAGACAAACAGCAGAACGCTCAGGCTAAACCTTCGTTTAAATCACACTTCAGTTTCAAATTCATTAGAAATAGTCATTCCATCCCAGACATATGCTGTGTTATATCATGCTTTTATGATATTTATCACTTTTTTTGACAGGCCAATCACGGATAGCTTATAGAAGAGGGTTTCACGCGCAATAGAACCGAAAGCCGCGCAAAAGTCAACAAGGAACATTAAAATTTGTCTTCTGTATACAGTGAAAGTCGACTAAATTGTGCTTTAAAGATTCATCAAACCATCTGGAGGTGTAGATAACCTCCAAGCAATGGTACAACGGAGAGGTCATCTGCCCCAACTGCCACCAAAATGGGTTCAGCTAAATTCGAGGCAGCCGCTGTAAATACCCCTCTACGTTTCAACTGAACCCAACGCCTAAACCAACGCAGGCATAGGTTACAAATTTAAAGACGAAGAGAATCCATCAAGACGAATTCAGTTTTCGCTCCCGTCCTTTATCTGTCACTTCAATTCTCAAAAATAATTTTTGGTATTACACCATCCTTCCTTTTTCATTCGTTCTAAGGTCGTCCTCCACGTGGACCCTTGTAAAGATCCACAGGAACGATTTAATTTACTTCTCACCCAATGACAATGACAAGTGCTTTAAAAGGTGACAGATCTACGCTTGGGACGGACAAATAAATCGCTAATTTAATCGACAGTGTGTGGCGAGGTAAACTGACCGAATCCTGTCAACACCTGTCAATCGCATTGCAAGAGGTTTACTGAACACAAAGGACGCTGTGGACCATTCATTCATTTCTTTCACAAGTTCTCAATGATTTCCACTGACTTCCAGTAGTTTTCTCTTAAATCTCTTCACTACCGGCGAATGTATCCAACAGACGCTGGGAAATTCCATTCTAGTGGAAAATACAACAGTGGCAACAGCAGCGGCAAGTTTTCCCCCATTCAACCGCAAAATCAGTTCAAGACCGTACACCGTGTGCGTCGGACGGAGTCGTTGTCCGAGATACTCCCCCACCGGCTGTGATACATCTCGCTTCGGGATCTATTCGAATAGGAAGACGACGAATCCTTGTCAAGTCAGTCGCTTGTACGCTCTCGTCCGGTGAAGTTGTGTCGTGTCGCGTGGTGAAGCAGCTATCTTGTCAAATGGTAACTTATCGTTCGTAAAAGTGTGTCTCTCCACTGACCGTGGACCGTATCAATTCAATTTCCTCCTTCCGTCCTGCGGAGTGCGTTGCTTGCGTCGGAGACACTCCACTCCAGTCTGCCACCCGAAAATAGCACTTCCACAGCATCGTATCTGCTGTAAATAATAAAATAGAACACTCGATCGAGAACTCCGGAGACGCGTCTTGTAAGACATAAATTTGATTTTGATTTTTTTTAGAGCAAATTTATGAATTTTTTAACCGATGTGCCTCGCATGTAAAGTCTGTGATGGGTGATCTGATGACATGATGTGTTCGAATTGTGTGTGTGTTGCTGGTGATTTAGCAAAACAAAAATGTCGTATATCGTAGTCCCGCTTTCGAATTTGTAAACTTGTGAATAAATTTCCGAGATTCCTTGGCCGTGGACTGGTGGATGGATACACTGGCACAGATTTTTTTTTTTGCCGCTTCTCGTGTGGATAATAAATTTCCTCAGTGACAGTGTGGCGAATTCTATAGAACATACCTACTCTCAGTTTTTTTATTTTTCTTCAGCATTTTTTGCCGCTGTTGTTGTTGTGATTTTGAAGATTTCGAAATTAAGTGAATTATTGTGTTTCAAATTGGAGAGGGAACGTGACGTTGTGAGCTAATAAATTATGAACGTCGGGTACATACGTAAATACATATGTGGAGCTAGATACATAGTTCGTTGGCTAGCTGTTCCCCATCAATAACGTTTCGTTGTCAGGCACATTGTTTCTCTTGCCTTCCTTCATAGGGACACACAATCAATTCGGAATGTATGGATTTTATTTATTAATTTTGTTTTTTTCTTGTCTCGGTCAGTGTTCGTCAGAAAGTCATGTGCTCCACTGGTCGGAATTGAAAGCCTCCAAGGTGGCAAACATCCTCTGACGGGATGGCGAGAGGCGAGAGGCGAGAGAAAAATGCCCGTCATTTATTAGCATTAGCTGCAGGAGGTCTTTCGCTCGGCATTCATCATTTTAATCGAGGTCTTTAATAATAATTAGATCTGAGGCTGACATGTATTAGAATTTCTGTATGATGTAATGTCAGCCGTCAGTCATTGTGCAGAAGAACGTGTGGCTTTCCTTAAATGCGAACAGGTCCAGTCCCCTTGAACGATTAAAAAAATATTGTCCCTCCTCTGCTTATCGTTTAAGTGGAAATGCTCGTGTGGAATTAATAGCCAGATTAGCAGTTGCTGTGCAGACCCTGACAATATTTAGGAAGTTCTGGGAAAAAAGGAATTTCTTCGGAGCACCCGCCTCTCGATTGACAGCAACAATTGCCCGATGGCCTTTAAGCAGATACACAAATATTTGTTCATGCCTGCTATGGAATGACATTTAAAATGCAGAAAATATAATGCTAGGATGCGATGTTGATGGCTAAAGGGGCTTAAAATACTTGTTTTGTAGAGTTTTGTTTGCCCTTCGTATGTTTAATGTAAAGTTCAATGTAACACGGCAGGGGTAGACTGCTGATGAAGTTTACACTTCCTATTTACATTCAGTTCCCAGAGAAATACACAAGCAGAGACAGTTGGTGTTTGACTGGGAGAGATTCAGTTTGTGCTTCTTTAATGTAAAGTGCCATCACTTCACTCAGAGGGCTAATTGGGATCAACAACCGCCTGTGTCTTCTTGGCGGTGAGTTTAGTGGCTTACGTAACCGCATGCAAACATAAGTATGTGTTCTTGTTGCTAGAAGGACTGAAGCCGAAGAAGAAAATAAACACAAATATTTAGAAAATCGTAGAAATGAGACAAAAATTGCTTCACTTTCATATCCAATAAAAGTGGACAATTAAAAGTCTGAATCCTTTTTTTCTCTGAAAATGTATGATTTTCTATTAAAAATCAATCGAAACAAATAGTCGCTTTCGTGGCCGCTTGGTTGACTGTTATTATCAACAATGCTGCGAAATGATATTTTAAGCGCTTAGTCATGATTTATTTTGCTCCCTCGGTGCCTGAAATGTCAACCAATAATTAGGTACATGTGTCTGGATAATTTGCTGATCTTTCATTGGATTAACTTGGTTTGGGTGATGGCTGAGCAGAGGGAGAGAGAGAAATATTAATTCCCTTGCCACTTCTAAATCACCAATTAACGAGTCTTCAACACTAATTGCGAAACAGGCAACGTGAATCAAACTCATCTGTTCAGTGAAGTGGAGACTGCCTACTCAGCGAAGGTTCAAGTGTTCAAGAACACGAGCCAATGATTTTTCGCAGCTTCCTTCTGCTGCTATAATATGGGACATACCTGGCAGCAGATTGCCTTTCAGTAGTTGGACTGACTTTCTCATAGATCCGCGTGGCAGCAAGCTTCTTTAATTTATCAAGATCATATATTCTTGACTCTAACATGACTTCTGAATATCTGGGACGGAGAATCAAAGTGCGTGACGTGGCTGATTCTTTAGGCATCTTAATTGACCGCGTAAATGTCATGTCTCTTGAGTCCGCCATGACTACACATGAGATTTGGTCTGTCCATCCTTCTCAAACCAACAGGTGTGTCGGATTCGAAGACACTCTTAGCTGTTATTTACGCGTTCGCTGTGGCCGTCCATTTACCTTCTTCTCCGACGGTGTCATATATCCGAATCCGAATTATTATCTCGATGCACCATTAACTAGGTCTACTGTTTTTTCTTAACGTCCAACTTTTGGCTCCATACAGCAAGACCGGCTTAGTAAGAGCTTTGTAATGCAGGCTTATAGTAACTCGAGCAGATGTTTCGACAAACCGAAGCAGCAAGGGCAACGGTCGTTTATTAAGTTTACGCTTGTATCGGTGTAGACAAACTCTTTTAAAACTTAAGCTAATTGTCATGAGGATTTATCCCAGGTATGGTCTGATGCAACGATACTTGCTCTGTGGTGGCCCCTGGGGTTGTAGGTATGTGCGTCTCGACGCCAAACCTTGAAGTCGTAGGTTCGATTCCTGCTCTATGCGACACAATTAATGTTCAACGGCCCCATCTCTTTCGAGTCACTGACAATGCGCAAAGAGTATTACCTGTCTATACCTTCTCAAACATAGCCGGATCCAACGCCTACGGTGGCTAGGTCATGTAGAGCGCATGGACACCACAGCTGCGGCCCGTTGAATCTTCGAATCCGAACCTGTCGGGCAACGCAACAGAGGACGCCCGCGTTTGATGTGGCGCATCCAAGTGGAGAAAGACCTCAACCAACTTGGTGTGCGAAACTGGAGACAGCTAGCCAGATATCGCGCTAGTTGGAGAGGCATGTTGGTTGAGGCCCAGGTCCACCCCGGACTGTAGCGCCACAGAAAGAAGAAGAAGAAGTTTGCAAAACACAATATAGGTTTATTTTAGTTTTACGAATTGCTCTCTAAAATTTGCCATGCCACGGCACTTCCTTTTGGCATGTGTCGATCGCAGAATCTTACCCAGTACCAAGTTGAATAAAGCACATGACAGTGCAACTTCTTGCCGAAATCGGATGCACGTTTCAAAAGACTCGGAAGTATTTGAATCAATATATCCGCGATGACTTGGACTCAATACCGGAGGTTCGGTCTTCTTCTCCTTCTTCGATCCAGAAACTTCGGATCCGTTAACTCTCTTAGCTGAAGAGTTGGTGTTCATGCTCTCGATGTGGTCGAGCCAGTGTATTCGACGGATTTTTTGCATGACGGACTACATCCACATCCACATCTGGTAGAGTTTGCGGTTGTGTCTTCTCCTCCATTCGCCTTCCTTGCAGACGGGACCAAATATCCGACGCAAAATTTTTCTTTCGAAGGCACCAAGAATCAGCTATGCAGTTTTGCGTAACGTCCCGCTTTTAGCTAAGCAAAGCAGGACTGGCCGAATAAGAATCGTGTAGAGCATGATTTTGTTCCTCCGCGTCAAGTGTGCCGAGCCCAGTTCTTTTGATAAATGGAAGTTGCATCGGTTGCCAAGGGCGATTCTACTGTGATGTCGTCTGTGGAGTTAACATTTGCCTAGAGGTAGACCAAGTCCTTTTCTGCCTCAAAATTGTAGCTGTCGATTGAGATATTCTGTCCCAGGTGTTGCGTGACGAAACGTTTCTTTGTCGACAGCATATTTTTTGTGTTGTCCTCGTTGGCCATAACACCAGCTCATTTCGCCTGTTTCTCAATTGCTGTGAAACCTCCCACTAGGCGCGTTGGGACACTGCGATAATGTCGATGTCATCACCGTATCAGAACAGCTGGACTGACTTGTAGAAGATAGTGCCTTCCATGTTTACAGCTGCACTATATTCTCCAAATTGAAGACTTGAAGAAATCACTCTAGAGCGCATCTACTTGCCGTAATCCACTGCGGGTTTCAAAGGGGTCCTCGAGCCGAACCGCATGATGCATCGCGTATACGTGGTGCGAGACAAGCAGATCAATTTTGCCGGTATCCCGAATTGGCTGTGTCGACTTCTTCAATGCTAGGTGGGAGGGCTACTTCATCGATTAGAGTTGGAATTTCCTGTTTTTCGAATACACTGTTCAGTCCCGCTTAGCACCTATTCTCATTGCTGCCTAAACACATTGGGTTCGTAATTAGGTTACCCCCGGAATTTCGAAGAGCCCGGTTGCCATTGCTAAAGCCTTTTGCAATTCTTTTTTTATAAAAGACCTGTATTTTTTGTTTGAAATGAGACACAAATTGCTACACTTTCATCACTAAAAACAAACAAAGTCTATATTCCTTTTTCCTGAAAATTGATGGTTTTCTATTGAAAATAAATTGAATCAAATCGGAAATATGATGGAAAACATAAAAAGGTGTCCCGACAGCCAGTCAAAGCCACTGTACCTTTATTTTATGACAAGGTAAAATTGCGGCACTGGGTTGAAATTTGTCCCTATTCATTGAAATTGAATTTTGGGTATAAAAAATTTAACGAACGGATGAAAGGCTAAAAGACTTAATTATGAGCAAAGAGGCAACAGTGTGGGAAAGTTTGCATTTTTTATGAGCAGGGAAATGTTGTCTTAATTGTGCTTCCTTCTTATTGTGTTCCTTTAAGCTTCTACTTATGTCTTGGAAAGGCTTGTTTATTCACCCCTTGCTTGAGAATTATACACTAAATAATAATAATAATATAAATGCATGCATCCACAAACGCAGTATGTTTCAATCAATGTGATTCATACAGGCTGTATGATGCTAAGAGCCAGTTTGGCTTTCGGATAAATTGACTTCCCTTTCCCAGTAGACAGGGTACACCAATTAACTTGGGTCAGCGACGCAGAACGTCGTCGAAATCAGGAAATTATTTCCTGGAATGATACGCGTCTTCACGCGAAAGCCGATTCACCTTCGACGAGGCGAATGATGTACTTTGAATGGCTCATTTTTGAACGGCAGACTTTCTGTTCGATGTTTGCCCATTGGTGGTGGATACTCATAGGGCAGTTGCAGATAGAATAGGATGAATTTTGGGGATTTAGTCAAGGTGGCTTGTAAATCTTCGTTTTTGTGAGGCAGATAGTAACACACTCATGATTTAGGTAATTTTTTTTCCGGAGTTTGCTTAGTGGTTAGATCGAGCTTCGTTTGATAATTTAGACCGAACAATAAATTTAAATGTGAAACAGCCTCCGTCAGCTATCCTCTATTAATAGACCTCCATCAGTTTTGACCCAGCGCGTCAATTAGCTTGCGTTTGACTTGACAGCCATTCAAACCAGACAACCTAGTACACTTTAAGGAAAATGGATACAAATTACTTTCAAGAGCTGGTAAAGTATAAAAAAGAGGCACAAAAAGGGCGTCATGACAGAAGTCGAATTCTAGGAAAATGTGGAACAGAGAATCAAAGTGTGTGAGGTGGCAGAGTCTGGTGGCATTTCTTGCGCACATGATATTAAAGATGAACAGTTCTGCATGAACAGTCTAATCGCGCCATAAATGCCGTAATTGATTGCACTTACACATGGACGCAACCGTGGATAGATTCTACGTTGGATACCATTCACTAGATTTACCCATAATGACGCCTTAAAATAATAAGCGTCAACAACAAGCCTCCTATCTCGAGATAGTCTACTCTTTGGAGAATAATATAGATATTGCGTTGAAAAGAGATGATGGTGAATGATGATGAGGAAATACTTTTCGAGCATTGTCAGTTCACTCGAAGGAGCTGGGACTGTGAACATTACTTTTGTCGCACAGACTAGGGATCATACCTACAACACAGTTTCGGAGGCTAATAGTCTCTGATTCTTGTCCGACCTCATTTCCTTTCCCATGATCGAGTGTTGGCGCAACCGATCACGCCTTAAGCGACGTCCTTTTAACAGTCTTCTTACGCTATAGCCCAAGATAGAGCTGGCCGGGTATCCCTAGCCTCTACAGTCTCTTACAATTGAGGAGGGTCTGATGGATAGGACAAGATGTCGGTTCGTTGATCTGAGTATTGTGGTATCAGTGACCGACGCTGAGCAAAAAGAGATCAACGTCATTGATTTTGTCATTGTTCTTTTCGAAGGACGCATGGGCGTCTCTTCCGGGCCCTGATGGTGCTACACCGAAGCGGTTTGGATAACACGAATTATTTAAAAAGCAAACACCCAGCAGGTGATTTGTCGTTTCATCTTCGCTAGAAATCGCAAATGCTATACAGCTGTTCGACAATCCCACAATTCTACTGGCGCTAGTCCGTGGTGGACCTGGCCCGCTGACAAAAAGCGTCTCAAACTGGCACGGTATTTAGCCAGCCGCTAGTAATTTTGCACGCCAAGTTGGTTGAGGTCCTTCTCCACTTGTGCGCCATCGGTTCTGTGAGCTTTTTGGGCTGGGTAGTATTGTCCATACGGTCTGCGTGGAGATTGAAACCTGAGGCGGTGGACTCGCTGTACTGCCGAAAATTAGTAACTAAAAGACTAAGGATTGATAGCAGATCTTTTCTCTCGAAATTACCAAGAAGTGTTGTGATCCTTTCGGCTTCCGTATTCTACCCTGCAGAATGACTGAGAGAAACTGGAAGAAATGCACAGGCGCTCTAACGAGGACCTATCCGAGTCAAGGAAGATTCCACCTTTCGATGATATTAAGATTCATACACTTCTCTTGATCAAATCGTACAATCCCCACCAGTGATTGTGCTAAGGTTCCGTCTCAATATGTGACATCTTGACCTCATACCTAACATCCATTATCATTCAGTTTTCCTTGCTGGACAGCCTATGACCTTAACCTAGCTCGTGCGGTAAATGACTTTCCTTAACCAACGAGATTAAGACCTCCAGATTATGCCACATTTGCTCAAACTGCAAACAACCAGCAGGTCTGCCCCAAGATGATAACCTTGCATCCAACTTTCAATGGGCCTTCAGGAGCTGGTGAATATCTGTACCTGTAGCGATTATTTTAAACGATGCTTTGACTTCGCTAAAGTCAGGTAATATTGAGAAGTTAATCGATTTGCTCAACGTATTCCCTCCTTTTTGTCACCGTGAACTAATCAATTGAGTTCCTCCCCTCCATAAATACACGCGCCTTGCGTCTTAGTTTCCAGTACATAAAAGTGTTCGTAACCCACATTGCGTCTGCAAGCTATAAAACAAGTCTTTAACATCGGAATTCCAAAGCTCCGCCACATGGTTCATTGCAACACATAACACACATCAGTTGAGTAACGATCCCTTCATATGTACTATGAAATTAAATAGAAATCAACGGAGCTTTGTCAAACGATAGTGTCGTAAACGACCCAATTGTGCAGCATCTTTCAGAAAATTCTGCAAAAATCAATCAATCGTTCAGAGACAAGCACTGATGTCTTAAAGCTCATAAACCGCTGAAACTGAAGGGGGCTCTTAAATCCGGCTGCAAAGTATTTGATGCCCACAGGACCAGACACCCAGAAGGATGCGTTAAAATGGAATAGTTATGATTCCTTTATCAGAAAAGGGCGAATAAGGCTTCTGGATTCCTTGAACCTTTCACCGATTATCCCCCAAATTTTATTTATGTTTCAATAAAACCTTTAGAGCTCTTAGGATCATCCGACCAAATTGTTCACTGATTAAGATTGAACACCTAAGACATTTCCTTCCCCGTATATTCCTGCGAGGTCTGACTTTTTTGGGCAATAAAAGCAAAGAGAACTCCTTGTTATCACACTCCAAGCACTCCGAACAGACCTGTCTGGGCCGACGAAAGGGCCGAGCAAATAAGCAAAGGGATCTCTGCAAATATTTGCACTTTCGGGTCATTTTCAACCAGCTTATTCATTGTTCTTTATCTGAACACAGCCTGTCGGCTGCTCATTGTGTGTTTTGTAGCAGCTCTGCGTCCACCTTTCTCAGGCAATTTATTGGAGTTTTCTTTCCGTTTCTTCACACATCCCGTTCTGAGCGACATAATGTTGGCACTCTTGGAGGGCAAATTAAAAATGGTTTTACCCCAGAGAGGGGAGCTGATTTTTCTCGAGACTTTTATTCGACTTTACGACTTCATAAATATGTCTTTTGCGTTCTTTTCCCCTTCGCTTCTTGTGTTGCTATACATTTACCTCACTGCAGGACCCGTTGTCCCTTCGGAGTGTTCCGCATCGCGGCTAAGCGTTATTACATTTTTATTGAATTTAATAATATGTAAATGTTTCGGGCATCATTTCCCCCGCGGGTGTGTCCTTCTTTTCGCGGCACAATACGGCCCTTCGGTTTTGGGAACAAAAAAGGGGATGCGAAAAGAAAATGAAGAAACCAATAAAATCCAGAAAGGAACCATCAATTTGCAATTATGATTAATGCCCCAGACAGAGCCGATGCCGTAGCAGGAGCAGAGTTAAGAACGCTATCGACTGCAAGGACTTCTCGATTGGAGTTCGACGGGCACTCGGTACACTCGTTCAGTTCCGAGTTCGGATTCGAATTTTACGCTTTCACTGAGTAGAGCTGCCACCCAGGGGAGGGAATGGAAATCTATTTAATGGATTCAATCAATCAATATATTAATTTGATGGCTTTCGAAGGGACATGTGAATAAGCGGTACCCGTTCCTGAATCGATGTGGGAATTCGAATTTTATTATTAATTTCGAGAGCAGTGAAAGCCTATGAGTTGAGTACACCCATCCGAGTGCATATTGATGTGAGGAATGAATTTGCATTCTGTCTCTTGCCAGAGACAGCGACAGTGTTGCCATTATTTCCAAGAGGCATTTAAGCATGTATTTATAGCAGTTTCCACGAGCTTACCCTCAGGAGGTGTACGTAATTAATTACTTGAACACACATTGCCAGGCCATGTGCGGCGAGGAGGTGGGATATATTTACATTCTTCTGGAAGGTACTTATGTCGTGCAGCAATGAATGATTAGAGCCGTGTTGAAAATGTTTATTTGTGGAGCTCGGGGAGGGGGGATCTGGGCTTGCGGCTGAGACAAGCCAACTGACAGTCGAAAATGCTTGCGAGGCGAGTGACAAATGGTAAATGACTGTTGACAGGGGAATGGGGAAGACTAATGTGTTGCAAGAGCGCAGCGGATGTCTACCATAAGCCTGTGGCAAGGAAATTCTCGAATCTCGACTGACATCTCACAAGGGGGGTATCTTTTGAGTGTACAACCCGGAACAATCTTTTGAGAGGAACACAAGCAACATTATTCATGTGCTGTCTTCATATGTCTTTCCTCGGCGACGATCCTGTTCCTTTAACCGCTTAACAGCTGATATCTGTTTCAACTTCGTCCACTATTATCACTGTGATTTCTTTTCCTATCATAGTTGAACCTTCTCTACTCTAATCCGAGTAATTTATACAAAATCAAGGGTCATGCTTCTCAATCTAAGTTGCATCGCGTTGCACATTTGCACAAGGAACAAGTAAGACGTTGATGGTAAGGGTCTGGTTTGCAAAACCACTGGAAACTTATAGGATTACGTTTAATTATTCATGTCGCTGTTAAGGAGTTGTATCAATTTAAAGTTATCGTAGTACACCAAAACGTGAGTTGCTTTATAAAATTTTTCTAAATTTACATCTTCAATTTGCACATTCCATAAAGGGCACAGACTTGACTGTGGCTGGCCTTCGGCTATAGGGCTGCCATCCATGTCTGCCAGCTTTGGTTGAGTCAGTGATGAGGGATGAATAGTGACAGGATGGTGTACGAAAAGTATTCAGTCTTCATACACAAAGCTGTTGTTAGTATTAAAACAATACAGTACCTCAACTAGGTGCATTGAGAATTCACATGACAGTGTGTCGCCTTCCCAAAATTCTCATTGACATTGAAGGCCTCGGTGAGTTCGTTACCGACCTTGATGGAGCAGCGAGAGTTCTCTATTGTCATCCTGCACAACCTGGCGGGTTTGGCAGGAATGTCAAAACTAGACACGAGTCACTTAACCGGATTTTATAACGTGAACGTAGCTTATTATACACAAATTGAAAAATAAGTTCAAACCAGCGGATGACTTGGAAGTAGAAGGAGTATGAAGTTTTAATAAGTATATGCTCAACCAGTGTGAGTTTTGTCATGTATTCTTTTAATTGTGCTTATGGATTGGATATTACAGCACAACCGAGGCGAAATGAGTCCTTCATAACTTCCAAAGTGGTGGCGACTGGATAGCATCGCATCAGTTAGGTAATTGCTTCGCAGATTCAATATGAGATGATTAAACCAAGTACAATAAAGCGCATTGCATTGCTCCAGATGAATTTAAGTCGGAGTAATTAATAGCTTGGTGATCTCTCATGGACGTATTGCTCCCGCGAATTCTTTAGGGGAATATGCGGATCAGTAAAGATTTATATATGTTCCAATTTGTTCGGTTTATTAAAAGGTGAATGCATACAATTCGTCGGGAGCTCCATCGTTCAAGCACTAAGGCCACATTTCAATCGCTTTTGGGTAATAACCTCATCCCATGAAAAATATGGTGCGCGCTACGCATGCTATTTTTAGGCACCATTTATAAGTCGAAATATCAGTGGATGGTATTTTCCTTTGGCTGCACTCAAAGCTTTGCCGTGTCTTCCGTCAATAAGCACATGGTCGATATGGTTGGCGGTTCGACCATCCGGGGACGCCAGGTTCCTGTGTTGATTTCTGCGAGGGAACCTTGTGCTACTTATGACCATGATACCTGTCGCAAAATCTGTGAGTCGGAATCCGTTATCTGTTGTCGTGTCGTGGAGGCTGTGCTATCCAATCACTCCGCAAAGGATATTTTCCTTTCCGATTTTAACATTGAAGTCTCCGAGTAGGATTTGACATCGTACTCCGGTCAGGCTGCATAGGCACCGTCCAGGAGTTCGTAATAATACTCTTTGACAAAGGCAAGCTTCGTCGGTAGGGGCGTGTGCACATATGAGGCGGATGTTGTAGAATCTGCATTGGATGCGAATTACAGCCTTTATAGGCTTAAAGTCGATGACCGTCAACCTTAGCCGTTTTTCCACGACGAATCCGCATCCAAATATGTGCAACCATTTCTGGCAGCTCTCCTATCCAGCGTATTTCCTGGAGCGCAGTAATATCCACTTTATAATGCGCGAAAATATTTTCCAGTTTTTGAGAGGCCTCTGGAGTGTAGAGTGTTCTTACATTACAGTAACACACTCGCAAGTCGTTGTCCTTTTTCGCACCGTTTTTTCTGTGGGTGGATTGTAAGCCGTCTGCACAACCGCAGGGGTTGGTTCACCTCGCAATGGATGTTGTGAGAGTTATCCAGGGGCGCCGCTTGGAGGCTGTATGTCAACTTGATCTATGCATCAACAAGGATCGTTGCTGGCATCCCGCCACGTTGAGAGCGATCAGCAACTTTGCCCTGTGAGCATAGACCCTGCCCCCATTGTCCAATATCAGCCATCTAAGCTTTCTAATTTCAAGAAGAAAGAGACGTATGTGCATCTAACAACAAATTTAAACACGAAAATAATTTTCTTTCTTAATCTATGCGGTGCTCTGCTGAAAACCTACTACAGCATCATTCGCCATGAAATTACTCAGATAATACAATCTCTTGGAAACAATTTAGATTGGTCTAAATCCAATAACACAGTCGAAATGTGGAATGCAATCAAAATCAATTTCCTCAAATCCGAAAGTGAGTGATAACAATGACGTACATATCTGTAGCTGGCATAATGTATGGCAGATATCCAATAGTCTTGCTGTGTTCGAGTGTTGTGCAGTGAAACCCCAATTGGAAACATAGTCCTGCTTCAAGAGTGGGGAAGCAGAGTCCTTGAGGAATAAAGGAGTACTCATTGAACTCCTCCAACAAACTGCATTTCATTCCCACTTAAAACATTATATCGATTAACTTTCATGTGATAAGTGCAATTCAATGCAATTCCCCTTCTGGTGACGTTTCACACGCTTCGATATTTACGAACAATATTTATTTTAAGTTAAGGTAAACAGAATAAAATGAATTTCACTTAATCAGCAATCATTACAAGTAACAAAGTAATTATGAAATAAAACAAAGCTGAAGGCCTGGACTGCGGTGGCCTCCACCCCTTGGGAATACTGTCACTGTTGCATTCAGCGAGGCGGTGCATCCTGGCGACGATAAGCTGCTTTTCAAACTGACAGATAATTTGCACTCAGGCCCATATGGAGTTTGCTGATTTCCATGAGTAATGGGTTCATGGCCGATGGTGCAGGCATAATCCGCAATAATTATATACATTACGGAACAAAAAATACAAACAATGCAAAAATGTGCCTCTCATCACAGGAGATGTGGGAATCATTTCAATTGCGAGGGTGATTACAATTTAATAAATATGCCGAGGACGAGGCGCGTTGTTTGTCGACTGATGGTGTAATCGAAATTCGAAATCGATTTATGTGTGTCATCGGACTGTTGATAAATGAATTGTTGTGCGGTTGCTGACGTAATAGCAGCGATCTATTGTTCTTAAGTCAAACGTTGATTTTCAGAGGCAATTGACAGAATGAAGTCAAAAAAATACATGCATTCCCGCCCTCTAGTGACCTTAAAACGACATCGAGGAGCATTGTTGTCACGACAGATTTACACGGATAAGCGGATTTACTGATGTACTTTCGGTTCGAAAATTGATTGTTATCTGTCCAAATTCAACCATAAGCGAAAATAAACAAAAAAGCACGTCAATAAGGGGAGGAAATGTTAATTCTGGTATTTGTCATGATTTTTTTTTTGTTTAAAGTCGGCCACAGTCACATGTGTAGGTATTCGCCAACGTAGCAACATCGAACGTGTGCATTGATGAAGAGTACGTACACAAAACGATGAGTGCGAGCTTGAGTTAGGTTAGGTAGGTGTGTAGACGGGCGTAAGCTACGTCGCACTTAAATCCTTATGCATCCATTGTGATACCCGATGGGGGAAGAATGCTTTATGCATCTCTTCGGTATCAATTACTCAAATTACATGTGTTTGATGTTCACTCAACCTGATGACTTGATGAATCTGCAGTGCTAGTGTTAGTAGATTTTTTGTTTAGATTATGAAGACATTCGAATAATTATTTTCCTACATTAAATGACTGAACTGGCAGAGAGTGCGGCAGTGGCGGTGCATGTTAATGTAATGAGAAGTACGATTCTGTTTCCACTTCGTCAACATAACTTCCGCATATAAAACAGCTGGATAATTATATTTTCATTTCATGGTACTTCGGGTGATTATGGCCACTAAGCGTTCCAACCACATTGCTAGCAAATTTGTTGTCTGTTGGTTTTACCGGACTTGAGCTAAAGCATCTCAGTAGCCACTGGATTGCCTGATCCTTCTGGCGGTCGTTCCAGCAGTCACCTGTACGTAGGTGTCAAGTGATCAGAGTCCGCCAAGTCCGCCGTTGGAGTCTTTGTTCAATAATAATACTATTTTTAATAAATAAAAAATTGCTTAATAAATACTATTGAGTGGTCCATTGGGAGAGCCTGTATGTATGTTTCAACATTTACATCGCTTTGTTGAAAACGCCAACGGCGGAGTAGACCAGGCGACATATAAACATAATCTGCCATTGTTGCAGACCGCTGATAGGCTTTCAAAAAATAAAGTCAGTTCACGCACACTTCACTGCGACAACACAAGACCTACCCATTCCGAGTGCGAACAAAAATCTGCACTCGCATTGTATTCAAACCTGTTACAATCATTGAATGCTGCGTAGGGCAGTAAGAGCTGCAAAGAATCGTCATCATCTTCATGCGTGCATCAAGTCCTCTCAGCGATTTACCACTCAGTTCATGAAGTTAATCAACATTTTGTTGAAAGGACGAATCATTTGCTATTTCAATGCTGCTCCTCTTGCTTGGTTTTCGTTCGTTTCGTGAAAGTACGACTTCTTTGAATCATTTCCTGAAATGAAAATCAACTGCGAACTTCTTGTCACATGTAAACTCACTCTCCACTGGTTGGGAAGACAGAAACTAACACAACAATGGCAGCAATCCATCACAGAGCTCGGTATGTCTTACAATCTCCTGATACGCCCGCCCTCTAATCCAAAAATGAAGACATCCATCCTCATTTGCTCTCGAAAAGAGTCCAAAAGCAAAAAATATCCACACGACAAGTACAAATGGGTCTTCTTGATGTCAAATAGGGCAGCAAGCCATGCTTTGTTAGCTGCTCTGGCAAAGTGTATCTCTGCTTTAAACAGGACACCCCTGGAGGTGGACGTTGTCCTCTTTTAATGCACAATTTATAGCTCAACATCCGTTCGCCGACCGAACCGACACAGAATATCGCCGGCACTGTCACCTGGCAGGACAGCTAATTAATTACGCTCCTAATGCGCCAGCACAACCAGTGGAGGCAGATGATTTATTTGAATTTAATTACATTGATTCCACCATTCAACAGCTAATCCCTCATCCTGACTATTCCAGATGCAGATACTGACTTACTGAGGCCACAAAAACAACACGTGGAGGTAAGCAACAAAAGCACTAGCTACTCGAAACTTTTGAAAACTACAGAAACAACGCAAAAAGGAGAATTCAACTCAACGCAACTCAACACCCCACACCCAACCCATGTGGCTCGGGGTGAACAAAAAATTACAACAACTATGTTTTTAGCTATAAATCAAATTTGGCTCTCGTCCAAACGAAAAAACAGCGAGAACCAGAAGCCAGAGAGTACACCGCCGGTAGAATCAACAACAACAATCCCCGAGGGAATAATCGTCCCTCAAAGATCCACTGCGGTGACAACAGACAGCAGCGAATTGCCAACGGATTCGACAATGTCCTTCGTTTCAACACCGACTTCCGGTCGGAGTAATACTAATACAGCTGCCGCTGATTTGAACGGAAAGAGTGAAAACAAATACCACCACCCCCATCAACAGTACGTCCACCATCGCGTCCACGAGAAGGATGATGACGACGGTGGCGGTGGCGGTGGCAATGACGATGACGGCGATGACACAAAACTGAAATCCAGTCGTCGTCGATTGAACGATGATGATGCTTTGAATGCCGGTCGCGTCTTCCCTGCGTCCGCGTTCGCGTCCGCCTCCTCAGTTCAGTGCCAGTGTCGGTGCAATAGCCAATGTGTAAATAAGGATCCGGATAAAGCAACAACACCAATCGCGGCCGACTGTGGCAGAGAAGGTGGTTGGTGCGGTGGTGCAGGCGTTGGTAGTGGTGGTGGCCATATTGGCAAGGGATCCGGTGTTGTTGGATCACATTTCTTCCTTGGCTCGATTGTGTTGTGTGTAGCAGCGATGGCAGTGATTTTATATTCGCATGTGAACAGTGAAACTGACGTGTTGTGGTTTAGGGAGAATTTTCGCAACGAATTGCTGCAGAATGACCAAGTCCTTCGATCGATTGTGATCCAGATAATTAGGGATAATCAAGTTATGCTGAG